>JAOVYU010000063.1:1694012-1704996 GCA_025674565.1 Synodontis membranacea | reverse complement strand
AAAGCCTGGGGTGTAAGCCGCATCAGTGTCTTGCATTGTGCAGACCATGCCTCTCTCTCTCTCTCTCTCTCTCTCTCTCTCTCTCTCTCTCACTCCGGGATGGCGGAGGACTGAAGCTGCAGTAACAAGAAACCCCTTTTATTGACCACCATGGACCATATTGGTGCGCTCTGGGACAAGCAATAGGGCATGTCATAAATGAATAATCACTAGAGTGAAAACGAGCAGGATAATGTTAAAGGTAACAATAATGCGTCAAAAGCATCCTCAGTTGCGTGCTGTAATGACTCTGAGATGCGCTGTTCATTCTTCTGTCTGTCTCTTTAGATGCGGGAGCCGAATTGATTTGGCGCGTTTTTCATGCCGTAACGCTGTCCATGGTGCTGAAAGAAGCCACCGCTGCAGCATGTTTCTGACGCGCCTTAATTCCTAAACAAGTCGTAGCCTTTAAAGAAAAGTTACGAACGATTAAGGTTAGGAACAAGAGGGTTTGGGGGAGGGGTGGGGGTGTTCTACTTTATTCTACTTGTATTTCTACTTCATTCGGCATTTAGTGTTTTTTTTTTTTTTTTTTTTTTCTTTTTTTTTTTTTAAATTGCATCCACGGAAAAAATAAAGAAATATTTTTTTCTCCCCCTGACATCTACCTCAAGCCCAACCACTGCCTGCACCAGAACAAACCAAGGATAACTCCTCCATCTTTCGTGTTTTTAATTGGGTTTTAATTAAACAGCGAAGACTAGCTATTGGTAATGGAATAACCGCTGCTCCTCCCCTCCTCTGCTTCAGTGCAGCTTGTGGAGAGAAGAAGCTTTCGTCGCTAGCTCTCGAGTGCAGTTCAAAGATCAGGAGTAAATGTGCTCTTAGTAATGAGCCACCATGTCCTGATATACAATTTTTAATCTATTCACGAGTGCCCTGCCAAGACCTTGTGTTCCTAAATCCTCAAAGCAAGAGTCAATCAAGGATCACTTTTCTTATTCGGGGTTTGTTGGCTAAAATTCCCAGCTCAGGATATTTGATCAGTACACACTGATATTAAAATTCATTCAAATACCTAGACTAATTAGGATTTCTTTGGCTAAATGCAATATTTATAAAAGAATTTTGATTAGTAATAATACCGTAGAGACATATTGCATAAAAGGCTTGCATAAAAGGAACGGCCAATTCCTAATTCGTAATATAATTAGATTTCGCAGTAACACAATGAAAACAATTACGACTTAAGAATTACAACTGAAAGCATATACCAACCACAGAAGGCCTGTACATTGCGCAGTGTATGGCTTCATTTGATGTCTGTGTTCATGCCCTGGCTGTTTTTAAACTCAATCATGTTAATTGGTTTGGATGTGACGGGACCAAATGCATTAAGCAAGGAATGATGGAGCTTGGGTTATCGGATAGTATTCAACAGTGGGGAGATGAGTAAGGAGGGCCTTTACACTAATGATGTATTTTATTGCTCTTATACCCCAATAATTTTCCAGTGCTTGCAATTTCATTTAGTTTTAGCGACACTTAATGTAGTGGAACATCTAAAAAACCAGTTTGTTTCTGTCACCACTTAAATTATAGTAGCTATAAACAGTCAGTCCCTCTACAACCTCTCTTTTTGTTCTCTCTTTTCTGAATTGAATAAAACAAACAAACAAACATAAAATACAGTTTGCCACAAAGCTTAGAAATCATAAAGCACAATATCCCCATGGCAAAATAGCTTTATCTCAGTGTGCTAACACAGACCGAAGTCTTTTTTCATAAAATTTAAATAAACATCTCTTTGGAGAAGGTCTATATATGGTCTATATAAGACCAAGGCACATTATAACATTGTGATTTAAATGGGAAAGAATGAATACCATTGGTGAAAGGATTCGGGTTAGCACTATGCCTGGAGAGTAGACTGGATGTGGTGGACTTCAAATCAAAGGCTTAAAATCATATCTTTCATCACTTTTTGCAGCATGTTGTCATGAAGGATTTTCATTTGTGAATATCTGCTGGATATCGTAGTTCATTACTTAGGTTTGATCAATTGATCACTGTAATGTTTGATGTTTGACAGTTTCTCCAGGATCGAGCAGCTTGAAATAAAAGTGTAGTGCAGAAGTAATGCAGGTTTTAAGTTGTTAAGTGATGTTTTTCTCTGAACGTGCATGTGGAACCCACCTACCAACTTTCAGAATCTTTCCATTACCTTCAAACACCTCATGAATATTCAAACAATTCGATTGTGTTGCATCTTTGTCCAACAGTTTCTGGAGCTGCTTGTTTTTTGTTTCCTTCGGTGTACCTCTTCCTGGCTTATCTTCTAGCTTGAATTCACCTTTTTGAAATTTAGGGAACCAGTTCTTGACTGCAGAAACGCAGATTGCAGCGTTGCAATAAACCTTGCAAATTTCATCTCTTGTTTCTGTTGAGTTTTTTCCACCATTGAATAAGAATAGAAGACAATGGCAAATACTGTATGAATCTTGCCAGGCTCCATGTTTGATTGATAAACTACCAAAAACACATGCTTTAAGAGGGAGTTTTGATAATTAAAGATATTTACTAGGCCACGAACATATGCAACCTTCTAATGTAAATGGGTCCTACCTTCACTATAATTCATTTAATGTTGTTCTTTACATACATGTTGTTCATAATATCATGCAATTGTTTGCATCTCCACTTTTAAATGCTACATACAGTTTCTGTAACGTTTGCCAACTGACCATCTGTACCATCTTATCCTCTGCTAGCTTTTGGGTTTTTTCAGTTATTTAAGGGATCCAAAAAGAAGCTCAGAGGATCTGTGTTTTTGGCTCGTGGTTCCTCCTGAAGATCCTCCAGTCAGATCTTTTCCCTTTCACCTCAAGATAGTCTGGAGACAGAGGGACAGACTTCTTGTTTTTTATTATCATTGACCCCCCCTATTTGCTCCCCAATTTGCCAATTCCTATCCATATTATAGGGCAACTACCAACCAGGGAGTGTGAAGGCTAACCAACTCTTCCTCTAAGACACATGAAGCTAACCAACTCCATCTCTTCAAACTGCTTCTTATGGTGCTTCAAAGGGCGATGCAATACCCTCAGAAGAATTTTTCCTGTGGCAAATGTTCTTCTATTATGCCATTTGGGAAGCCCAGGAAAACTTTTTAAAGCATTTGAATTTTGACTTATGTCTTATCTTGTTGCAGGAAACATTGTATTCTATATAACTAAATTCTACATGTATCTGGGAATTCACAACCAGTATTCAGTGTTCAATATTAACACCATAATTAATATGGTTGTGTTTTTTAACTGGCAAAATTAGGAATTGAGGCTGAAGCAAGGTCCAATATTTCTACTTGAAGATAAGGAAATGATCAGAATTTAGGGACATACTGTCATTAAATTTCTGTTCTTTTATAGCATTGACATCGCACTGTTTATTCCCCATCACACAAAGTTAATTACATTTTAAAAAAGAATGTCTAAATATATTAAACCAAAAAAGGGATACAATACTATTATGAAAATAATAGTGATATAATAATAGTAAAATGTGCAAATATGTTTTGTGCAAATGGATTTCGTGCAAGGGCAAAGACATATAGGTGAATGTGCAAGGGCGTCAGGGTAAAATACTGGAAATGAAATAACAAGATGCCAGAGGCAGATCAGTATATTAATGCTTAGGAGAATGATCTGGTAATGTCGACTAATGCAGCCAATAATATTATTAAAGTAAAGTATTACAGATGGACGGATGAATATGTTTCTTTTTATATAGAGAGAGTATGAAAACTTGTTCACCATGTAATAGCAGAAAATTCATTTTCAGTGAAAGAACCATCAAGCCAAAGACCATCAGTGTCAGAACAGCCTGAAGGGTGAAGATTATGAGTGACTCCTCATTATATACTGTATCAGCAAGAACTGCCTTTCAAATGAGAAAGTCCATGTTTTGGCCAAGAAGAGAAATGATTAGCAGTATTTGAATGAGGGTGGCTACTTATTTCATGACATGCCATGAAATATGGAAAGCCGAAAGCTGCCACTACAGAAAGCTTGATGTGAGAAATGCATCCTAGCTTCATGACAAAGTTGGGAAATGCAGCATGGACATGCTACACTGACAGCCCCATAACAAACCCACTCATGCGATCTGGTTTCTCAACAGAAAACCTCTTTGGAAGAAGTGTGACGGTGGCTGCTGTGTTATCATCCACACAGGCTGACAAACCTCTCCCTAGGCCCCAAGTGGCTGACACAGATGTCCTTGTATATCTTCCACACACAGGGCCTAGAGAGAGGAGCACAAAAGTCCTCTTTGGTGTGAGAGGAGCACGGAGAAATCAACTTATCACTGCCAACAGTGGGCCATCAGGAATAACTCTGTTGGTTCGCATTGCTGTAGGTATTTGCCCTCTAATGACCGGATTACCAAAAACTCCTGCTGGAAGAGATTAACTCCTACAAGCTGTTAATGATTAAAAAAAAAAAAAAAAAGCAAATGGATTTATCAAGATTGTAAAATGGAGGCTTAGGCTCATTACGATGAAGGGTAGGTTGTGTGAATCAGTGGGATTTGGGATCCAAAAAAACGTCTAATATTTAACAACTTTAATTATATAGTTTGTTAAGTTTTAATCATTATATAGAGAGCAATAATGTGAAATATTTGCCACAGTGCACCCTGAGCATGAACAATTGTGTTTTCTCTTTTTCTTCTTGCCAGAGCTGAATTTCTCCATAACAACAGTTGGTCCAGTCATTTTGCCTCCTAATTAAATCAATTGGATTCATCACATGGCTCACACGTGCAGCAAATTTGTCCTTCTAATGGAACTGTCTCTGAAGAGTTAGCAGCGCCTGCCACCTTGCCACTCTGTTTCTCACACCTTTTCGCAATCAATTATGCAGCAGAAGAAGCCTTTCAGAAGCGAGGGCGAACAGGATCAGCTTCATTACACGTCTGCCCAATCGCCATGGATTCTACTCATGCGCCTGGATTAGGCCCCTGAAATCCATGACTTGCACTGATGCATTTTAGGCAGCTGCTGAGGCTTTGTTGCTGAGGAGGTTATTGTTCCTAAGGTGAAAACAGAAAAACTAAGAGGTTGCCATGACTAATGAGAGAGCTGAGGCGGCATGTCATTTAAGAAGTTCTTGTTTTCAATCATTGCTGATACCAACAGGCTTGTTGTCCTGCGCTGTCACCTACAAGAATGGACAATGTGCAAGGTAATGCTACTACAGGTCCTGTGTGGTCCAGATGCTAAACAACGTGTATCGCAGAGGAAGATATTTCAGAAAGGGGATCGTTAGTTGCTACATAGAAATATGGATGCGGTACAATCTAACAGTATACATATATCAAACTCCTTTTTATTCTATAAAATTATATTATATATGTTTCAACTTAAAAGCCCACTTATGTAGGAATTTAAGGGGATCTATTGGACGATAAAGTATGTATTCCATAATATACTTATGGAATTCATAAGTATGTTTTCATTCGTGTATAATTAACTGTAACTGTGAATCATTGTGTTTTCATAAGTTCAGAATGAGTCCTTTATATCTACGTAGGGAACGGGTCCACCTCTATGGAGCTGCCATGTTGAGCCGTTACAGTATCCCAGACCTGACAAACCTCTAGAGAGCGCTGGTGCTGGCTGACGAGTTTGAGAACCCAAATTTTTTAAAAACGGAGGCTTGTACTTATTATCTAGCATGAGAAAAGTGTTAATATAAGTACTTGTAAGTACATGGAAGCTATGGGCACATGACAGCCACTATATGCATGCATAATACATGCTTGGAAAGGCAGTTGGTTGAATCTTACATAGCAGACCTTTAAGATATTATTTCAACATAATGACTTATGTTGTTATTTTAGTTTAAAAACATCTCATTATTTAATAATCATTTTTGCTATCACGTTATCTTGATAAGCCGTATGTTGCCCAGCTGTTAAGTAATGCATACGTATTGCAGTGTAAAGTAGTTCAGATCTTAATGTAATATATACTGTATACACAGGGTAGAAAAGCACTTGACCATGTGGTTAACCACCTTCTTTACCTGTTTACACTAAGAAACTCATGTAAATATTTTAAAGATTCGTACTTTCATTCAGGTTGGCATCAGTGATATAATTTGTAATGAAAACGTTTTGTATTAAATTAGAAATGAATGCAAAATAGAAGATTTCCCCAAGGGCTGCTCAGATTTTGGGCCCCACTGTAGGTATAACAGTATAGCATTCATTGTAACGGCTGCGTTATAATGTTATATTGTTATAACCGTCGGACACACCGCCCAAGAAATCTGTGCTTTGAATGTTCCTCGAATATCTTGAATTTGCTCCCAGGAAAAAGATGTGTACTTCCAATGGGCTCCTGCTGTTCATTACTCCACCGCATGCTGCTTAATGCCTTGCTTAGCAAATTGGAAATTATATTCCCTGCACCTTCAATTTGATTTTCAAAGACAAAAGCCTGCCTGATTAATCTGAACAAAGCGCCACTCCTCCAGATTTAACGGTCACGCAGAATAATTTCGTGTCCCTAATGAACTAACATTGCACCTCTTGTTATTCAACTCATCGAAATTGGATTGTTGCTTTTATGTAAAGTTGAATCGAAATATATACTGAAAATATAATACGGAGGACTGCTGGAAATAGTCAGAGAAAACAAGGAGCTGGTTACATGTGCACCATCCTGTGGGCTCAGACATTTATAAAAAAAAATAAAATAAAAAAAAAATACTAACCTTACAAGAATCAGAAAGTATGCAAGCTCTAAAGTTACATACATTTCAATCGTTCTCATTTGGCTACATTTTGAAATTCAAAATTCTGTTCCAGATCATCATGTCAAAAGTTATTTTCAATGGTAATATATTACTCTTACACAGTAAAAACTGAACACGGAGGTCAAGCTAGGATTACTCTAACATCCCATAACAGCTATTTCGATTTTCCTCATGTACTGGTAGTGCTTGTTTCTAATATCTCAGAAAGGCAACGCCACACTAATAAGAGAGGACTGACCTGTATAATTAGCCAGAAAGCTCAATGGTAAGGGCTTCTGGCAAAGTGTCCTTGGTGTGAATAAACAGACCCATGAATAAATCACCGCTTTCAAATAAAGATGTCAGGCAAGAATCACTACTTTGGAGACATATTTGATTTGGGCAATTTGCGGAACCCATGCGCAGAATGTTGGTGCTGAAGGCAATAGTTCTTGTGTCATCTTTGGGAAGCTGCCATTACTTCAGAGAGTAGTAAACAGCTCCTGGAGGGCAATGCGTCAGTCCTATGATCTTCTTAAACTGAGTCCTCTTTTTTGGGGGGGGATTCAGTGTTTGTAACTGGAACGTACAGAAGCCCTTGCACTGCAAATTGTGAATTGGTGCTGAAGAGCATTATTCAAGTCATTATTTTTGACTTAATATTTCATTAATTCAATGTTATTTCAAGATGTTACATTGGCACTTTGATGTAAGATCTTGATATTTTAATATATGGAATTTAATTACCATCTTTATTTTGAATCTTGTTATTTCTAATAATAATAATAATAATAATAATAATAATAATAATAGTTTCCTGAATAGTAAACAATATAGGTATGCTTTAGTGAAAAATGTGTTTCACACATAAGGATTTTGATCACATGATCATTGCAACCACATCGCAATTTATTCAAACACTTAATTTCTCAGTATCCCATAATGGTTATTTTGGGATACTGTGTCATTTTGACTGTTTGAAATTTTTGTGCCTATTTATTTAATAACAAAATGCATTATGCAATAATATATGTAGATTATATAATACAATAACTAAGTGCATCCAATAAATCCCCATTAATAATGTATCCTTGTCAGCACCATCCAACTGTTAATTAAACCCTACGCTGAAGCCCATATAAATGGCAAAAATGGTCTTCATAGGTTCATAGGAAGGTAGATACATGCTGATCAGCCATAACATTAAAACCACCTTGATAATATTGTGTAGGTACCCCTGTCCTGTCGAGGACTAGACTCCACAAGCCCTCTGAAGGGGTGCTGTGGTATCTGGCACCAATACGTTAGCAGCCGGTCTTTTATACCCTGTAATTTGCAAGATGTGGCCTCCATGGATCAGAGTTGTTTGTCCAACATTCGTGGACTGGTTGTCCTTCCTTCAACAACTTTTATTAGGTACTATCCACTGAATTATGGGAACACCCCACAAGACCTGTAATTTTGGAGATACCGTGACCCGCTCGTCTTGCCATCCCAATTTGGCCGTCTTCATAGTCATTCAAATCTTACACCCGTCTATTTATCCTGCTTCCAACACGTCAACGGACTGTTCACTTGCTGCCTAATAAATCCCACCCCCTTATGTGCCACTGTAACAAAGTAATCAATACTATCTGTCAGCGGTTTTAATATCACGGCTGATCGGCGTGCTATGTTATCAGAAACTCCTTTACATGTATTCATTAAAAAAATAATAATAAAAAAAAAAAGAATAATGTGGAAAAAATGTTCAGGCATGCCAATAATAACTAAGTGCATACATTATAAAAGATTATGTTTGGGCCAAGCTGTGTGCCATGTAGGCTAATATGCAGCTGTAGGCGTTATGCAGCACTTAAAAGAAAGAATATAAACTCACACCAGTGGGATCTCATGAATATAGCCTACATGTTTCAGCAGAGTTTCACATAAATAATGATCTTTTTTTCCCCCCATGTAACATTTTCTGTCAATGATGTTTTCTAGATCACATATGCATTCATTCTTTCTAATGCACAGTGCAAGGCTTCCAACACCAACCTTGACCCACATGTAAATGAATAGCGTTTGCATATAAAGCTAACCTTGAACTACTGGCAGTTAGACTGAATCGGCCAAACTGCACGTTTAATGGCATAATTCTTGAGTGTAGCCTGTAACTGCTTATATGCTGCTCTGCAATTTACAGACTGCAGTGTTTACTTGTAGTGTTTATAGGTCCCCGTCCTCCCTCAGGCTTCTATAGTTCCAGCTTAATCCTCCAGTGTGCCTCCATCTTTCTTAATAATATACAGGTTTGCAAATGTACAGTTGATTATGTTGTTTGTCAAGATAAACATATGTAGCATTCTGACCTTATATTCGCACCTCTTTTAATTTATGAATAAAATACAGAGGTTTCTATCCCAAACTCTCATGAATCTTTCATTGTAAGCTCATGCATTATTAAGATCGGTAGACAATTTTGTAAGCATTGGTAGACTCTAATCTTACCTCCGTGGTAATTCAGTGGAATAGACTAAACTACATATTTAATGCAAAGCTGCATTATTAGCAACCTAGTACAAATAAAATGCTGCAATAAAATGTATTGAGTAAGTATCACGTTTATTTGATGTGCTCCCAAATCCTTCATATTCTGTTTATTATTAGTACAGTGCACCAACATGGCTGCTTGTTCTCAGGAGGCTAGCTTACGTAACGTAAACTATACTTCGAGCAATCTTTAATTCTTAATTCTTTTAAACCACAGCACTGTTTAATGTAAGAATATGGTTAAAAAAAAAAAAGGTGTTGAATAATTTTCCATAACAGTAGCATTTATATTATTTATATTAATAGTTTCTTTTTTAAGTCCAACTTATACAGGGACTTTCATCATAGATAGTCCACATCAACAAAACCATGTGTAATTATTGACGTTTTCCTTGAAACAATGTTCATTTAACATTTTTGGAAGGAGTCTCCAGTGCTTGTGAAGAGTCCAAGGTAAATTTGCAACATTGCTTTGCAATACTGGTACCTCTGCGGCTTGTTAGAAGCCGGACAGACTTCATGAGAGAGGAAAAAAACAGAGAGACTGGTGAGGGAATGACTGGATGTATTATGAAAAGCCCTTGTTTATCTGCACAAATTATTTCAATAGAAAACTACTAAAGATGAAGAGACTCTACTGTAGCTCATCTATGTGTATATTACTAAAGCCTACTGTAATTATGTTTAAAAGACATTATATGCACATCAATATTGCTGAGACTATGTTGAGAATCTGTTGTATAGTTACTGATAGTCTGCAATGTATCTATTGATCCTCCATAGTCTGATATTCATATTTTATTCTTTTCCAACATTATATATTGCTATTATACTGTACATATATGCTATGCTGCTGTAAATACATTTATTGCCTCATGGACAGTGCTGCATTAAGCTAATGCGTAACCCAGGGTAGATAAATACATCCCATCGACACCCCAGTGCTAGGGATATGGAGTTTTTAAACACATCACACATAATGGTATAATTTTACCACTGATGGTAAAATTATGAATTAAATACAGAAAGATTATCTGAAACCTATGGGGAAAAGGTTTTATTTACTATCACATTGTTCACTTAGCAAACCAATATCTGAGTTATTTATTACCAGAGAAGCAGCATACAGAATAATTATTATTATTACAAGCTATGCGTAAAATACTACTACAGTATATTGCTACTACCACTACGACTAATTCTAATAATATAAGCCAATATCTAAGCCAATTATTTAAGCCAATATAACATTTTTATTAATAGATTGCATCAATATTTTTAATGCCATGTTAAAATAATGTCAAAATATCAAAAAGATATTAACCTGAATTTATGAATAACAAAGAACAAGATATTAAGTAGAAATAACAACATAACATTGAAGTAATGACTTATAAGCCATAATAAGCTTACAAATAATGCACTGAAATTTTTTTTACTTAAAGTACTTGCTTTTAAATATACTTAAGTATTAAATGTTTTTTTTTTTCATCGCATTATTGCATTATTGGCACAACACATACAATACCTCATGCCTCTGACTAGCCTGTAGAGCTAGCTTCCTCTATATAAGACAGTGAATAATATCACACGTAATAATAATAATAATAATAATAATAATAATAATAATAATAATAATAATAATAAAAACAACATCTCAGATCCAATTC
>JAOVYU010000063.1:1635399-1648963 GCA_025674565.1 Synodontis membranacea | reverse complement strand
ATATATAAAACTAAGTTTGGAAAAAGTGAAACCAGAACAGAGAACAATAAAACATATTGTTTTGCTATGTTATTAAAGTAAAATTAGAGCTGTGCATAGCTATTTAAAAAAAAAAAAACACACCTATTTGCAATATAAGCTGTACACGATGCTCTCGCACAAATTACACCTAATTACTCATTCTTCAGTTGATGGTGATCATGGCAACAGCCCTGCCTCATCTCAGGCAAGTTATCCGAGTTCTGGTACATATCATGCTTTATATAGAGTTGCGTTTATTTTCTTGCATATACAGATGACTATATCGTGATTCAACACTGTTATATAATACACATGTAATTAGTATGGGTCAATGCTGGACAATCACTATTATGGTACTTCACTGTAGAGCCTGTTTGTGCATACAGTGCCTTGCGTAAGTATTCACTGCCCCCTTCATCTATCCTTCAATTTGTAGTATTGCAACCTCGAACTGAATTGAATTGAATCTCAGGGTGCAAAATATATTTTCATTTGGCCCAATTTTGGATGTCCAGTGGGATCGGTCTCTCTCAGCTTTTGATCAGATTTTTGCCCATTTTTCTTGAAAAAACCTCTTAAGTTCTGAGAGACGGGATAAAGACTTTCTGTGAACAGCAAGTCTTGCCACAAATGAGAATGGCTTTAACTAGAAACTGAGGTAAACCACGTCAATATAGCTTTGATAGTTGTCCACATATCGCTTTGGAATGTGAACCTCGGCCCCAGGCTCAAGCCTGTCTGGACACGTTTCCTTCTAGGATTGATCTGTAATTGTGTCCATCCATCTCGCCCTCAACCACAACTAGTTTTTGCTGATGAAAAGCATCCCCAAAACATGATGCTACTGTACCATCCCTGAATGTGTGCATTGTGAAGATCAGTGTTGAGTTTCTGCCAAGTGTAGCACTTTGTATTAAGGTAAAGAAGAAAAAAGAAATCTAAATTGGTCTCAATTTGGTCTTCAACAGACCAAAGAAACACTTTTGGTGGACAGGCAGAGTTGGGGTTGTGCAATATTCTTTCCGATCTTTCCGATTTTTTTTTTTAAATAATTGATGTAATGATGCAATGATGGAATATTTGGGATTTATTTCTTATAACTAATCCCTTATTGCTAATTTTCCAAAACTTTCTCCCAGACCTGTTTTTTTTTTTTTGTTTAAGTACATTTTCTAACAAACTCTGGGACTTTCCAGGAAAACGTGTGATTGTATTGAGATCATATGACTCTTTGATTGCACATACAGTAGGTGGCCCCATTAAATTAATAATGTAACTTTGGATGGCAGCTAGTTTTGCCACAACAATGGATTTTGTGGCAACAGGGATGAATTCTTACGAAATCACAATATTAACATTTTTAATTACAATGTACAGTAGCTGTAGCTGCAAAATGATTATGGGCCATCTCAACCTCAAAATATCTCCTCCTGTATATGCCTTTCAAGTTTCCTGTGCTGTCTGAGAAAATAAGACTCCATCTCATCAGCACTGATTGACAAGTGTCGGCCATGTAGTGTAACAATGTGAGTATATTTTTTGGCAATTATTGAGTTTCATACTCTGCTGAGTCATTTGACACCGAATTTGTGAAGATAGCATAATAAAATCCTTGGACTAATTCGCAAAATTGTATTATGCAAATGAGCCAAATAAATCTAAATGGACAGAGCTGAATGGTTCTTGAGGCTTTCTTGTTTGAGAGACCCCAAGGACCTATGAGATAGGGACCAAAAACTAAGCATTTTTGCTCTTGTACCACCACTAGGCCAATTGGGCCCATTTCACTTGCCTGAGCAGTGGGAGGGACCGCTACCTGATGACTAAGTTTCATGTCTCTATGACTTATGGTTTGGTCTGCACAATATATTTTAAGGCAGAAAATAATAATTAAAATAATTAAATTATTAGGTGCTTGGACCCCTGATAACACCTTTGGTGCTGTTTTGAGCTAGGTAAAAGGTTTTTAATGTTAAAAAAAAAAAAAGAAAAGAAAGAAAAAAAAATGCTTTGCTGTTAATTAGAATTTCAAATGCCCTGTCAAATATCGAAGGAATAATATGTTTTGACAATTCTTTTGAAAAGCCTATGCACATGCTAGGGTTTATTTATTATTTTTTTTTTTTCTTTTTAGATGCAAAACATTTGTGAATGGCAGACTGGTATTTCATAAATCCATGCTTCTCTTTTCTAACCCCAAAAGGCTGTCATTCACATTTAAGTAAACAATCTTTGCTCTAGTTTTTTTTAATCCCGACAAGACATGCCTACATGTCTATCGCATGTTCGTGTCCCATCTCAATGAACGTAGAGATTCTACATCCTGGTTTCATCCAGCATTGTGCCTGCCAGTGAGCGAAGTAGCTGTAAAAGATTAGTCACTGTCATGGAGCTGCATAGCTGCCAAGCCACTGGCCCCACGAGGGAGATCTTAGAGCCCTGATGCAAATCAGGTTTGTCCTGAATATTTTGTGCTCTCTGCTATGCATGCTAGCATGAATCTGTGCTGCATGAGAGGGTGGGCCAGTTGATAAAGATTCTGGGTAGTTGTTTTAATAATGCTGAAAGTAGACAGGTTTTTTTTTTTTTGAACAAAATTTGAGCACTTTGACAGTTTTTTTTTTCTCTCGGGTACTCCCGTTAGGGGTCGACACAGCGGATTTTTTTGTCCGTATGCTCGATCTGGCAGATCTTTTTACGCCGGCTGCCCTTCCTGACGCAACCCTCCCCATTTATTAAGGCTTGGGACCGGCACACAGGAATACACTAGAGTGTGCGCCCTCTTGCAATTGGGTCTTTTACAGCAGCCGATATTCCCTGGCAGTCTCCCATCCAAGCAGCCAATATTCCCTGGCAGTCTCCCATCCAAGTACTAATCACGCCTGACCCTGCTTAGCTTTCAAGAACAGGCGAGATCAGGCATTCTCAGCATGGCATGACTATAGCACTATGACATAATGAGACATTCTATTACTTCTGGTTTCTGTTAAAGTTAGTGTCTCTATAGAGCTAATCCATCCATTGTCAGTACCGCTTATCCATCATTGGAAGCTGGAGCCAATCCCAGTTGACCTCGGGTGAGAGCTATGGGGATAATAATAATAATTAGTAATTCTACACAGCTAATAATCTACTCAGCTCTGTTTCGATTTGCAAATGTGTCCTTAGCATTAACTATGGATGTTCTTTTTCATTTTGTGCCTCCTCAATTGTATGAACATACTGCATGCAAAACGCTCGTGTGCTTGACGCCACTAGAATGATTCCACAAAGGCCATTTTTTTTTTTAATATCACCGCTATGCGTTTGTTTACTTGCACTGCAATTGTGGTGAACGGAAAGGCACGCACTTGAGAGTTTAATTCACAGCAAAAATAGATTGAGAGAGGGCAGAAGAGATCTATAATTGGAATCTGTTGACTCCAGACACAAATCTTTGCTAACGCTCAGCAGCACTACTTGCCTTGGCTAATGGGAAAATATCTGCAAGGACACATTCGCTCAGTAAATATCCCTCAATGCCTTTCATGCCACATTATTTACAAAGTTAGCGATGCTCCTAAGTCTTTACAAGATTGGGCATATACCAGAGTTTATTACTAATATTATATGACAGCATGGAAAAATGTTATATTATTGCTTGATGTACAGGAATAAAATGGTTTTCAGTGTAACTTTTTTTGAAAAGGGCTGTAATAAAAGCTGGTTTCTAAAGTTTCTTTTGAAAAAGTCAGTAACTTCATGCCTCACGATAATCCACATTTGGCAATGAAACGAGATTCCTATATTTCATATAACCGCACTGGGACATTTCACTGCATGTATACTGTATTTCCGCTCATCTGTGTTCACCACCCAAAATTTTCAGTATTTTATCTTATCTAATGTTCATTTCAAATATTTATGTCCCCACAAATACAGTATATAGTCATATACGGTAAGGCTCCCTACAGGACAGCCACGGCAACTGAAATGAATAGTTCCAGAAATTCAAATTCTCTATAAACCCAAACAATACTGGTTCCTGATATTATCTATACCTGATATTACATCTTTTCCCATTGAGGCCTGCGCGTATACAGACTGCTCTTGGTGGAATGCAAATGCAATAGTGAGACGTGAGGAAATGAATGCAGAGTTTATCATACATCATCAGCCCGCTGACAGAAACCACCGCTGACATTTGTATGGACCAGAGGAGTGGAGGAGGAAAAAAAAAAATTACGAAAGAATGGAGAAGTCGGTGGAGAGGGAACAGCTTGGTAATCTGTCAGGATCTGAAGCCTTTTGGGAGATCAGAGAGATTCGTCTTGTTTAATTCGCCGCAGCTGATGGGCGAGAGCGAGGAAATGGAGAGGGGTAAAAAGGAGGAGGAGGAGGAGGAGGAGGAGCACCAGAGTGAGGAGATGGAGCTGGAAGAGAGAGGAGTGAGCCATAGGGGTCAATGGGGACTCCTGATGGGAGTAATGAGGTTCATATACCATCCCACACGTTCCTCCAAAAGAGAGGAGCTTAACTATAACTGTGCCACTACTGATAGATTGTATGCTGCCTGGGTTGACCACAGAGTCACCCCTTTAATGCCGTACCTGACTCAGAGTATATATGTAATGTCATGCCCTAAAACCTTAGATGCAGGAACAAGAACTTCACGTTTTTCCAAAAGGGAGGTTTAAAGCATCCAAAACCTGTTCCAATACTGAGCCAAGTAAATTTTTATTGTCAACACACCCTGCACGTGTTTACAGTGCGGCTAAAGACCGCAGCTTCAGGACCTGCAGCACATGGTTTCCGTGCTCATGGGTCCCAAAGGGAGATCAGAAAATCAGACATTGATGGAAATACTCAGGCTAACTTTTATGGATATTTACCATGCAAAATTTCGAAAGAACCTGAACAAAGACAAGCACTCTTGGTTCAAAGGTAAGTGACAGCTGCACACCAGTTACTCATGCCTTATGAGGAAATTGTGATGCTGCTGCTGATGTTCAAGAAAAAAATAAATAAATAAAAATTGCTTTGCGCCCGGTATCTGCTTGGCCTGCACTACGTGTCTGGCTTAACAATGGGCACATGAAAAGCATTGCAATCAATATTTCTTCCACTAATTGAAGGGCTTTATATCTGAACCAGTCTCAGTGGGCCCTGGTGTGGAAGAAGAGATGGCTGAGGGGGAGATTGCTTCGAACAGCTGCTCCATATTCAGTCCGCTAGCGTACTTTTGTTCCCTTTGGAAAGTTCTGGCAGCTTCAGGAAAGTGGCAACGCTCCCTTATAACGCAAAAGGTCTACGTAGGAAGTTTGATTTTTGAAGACACTGGGAGCTATTTAAGCTTGCATTTTTATCATTTTCGTAATAATTCCCATGAGTCAAGACATCTGAAACTAGCATTACAGGTGCTTAAGACCAGGATGAAGGGTGGCATTAGCATTTGTAATGCTTCTTACAGGGACCTTTGTACATAAAATGCAATGAAGTAACTTGATGAAGTTCCTTGTACTTTGGCATGAGGCCATGGCTTGATGCCATCTTTTGGAACTGAAAGTCACACATCACCCTAGAATCACTCGGACCATGAACAAGCATACTACAAAGCACTGATTTAAAATCTGTCTACATACAGATTGTGTCCTCTAAGGACTCTGTGTACATTGTAATGAGAGCTAACAGTAATTAGAATGTCTGGTTTTGTCCATAAGCACATTCAGCTGCAGGCTTTATCTGAAAAAAAAAAAAAAAAAAAATTAAATCAACAAAAGGTAGGCAGTCAGCAATTGAATGCTTCCTGACAGTTTCAGTTCTTTTATCACAATGAGCGGATCCATCTTGTCTATTAATACAAATTAGTTCACATTGGTCCTCCTGGGCTTTTGAGATACAGCACATCTGCTGCAGAAACAAAATGGCTGAAATAAGCGAAAGAGTTTTACTCATTTTTTTCCCCCCACCGACCCTGATGTTCAGATGTGAACATTAGCTGAAGCTCTTCACTTCTATCCGCATGACTGGCTGATCATATACAGGTTTTCGTAATATCAGTGAGCGTATGGTAGTCGAAAAAGTAAGACTTGCGGTATTTCTTTAAACTAAAAACAAAATAAAAAAAGTAATAGTTGTAATTATAGGCAGTGTGAGATGAAGCTACTGTACTTCAACAAATTATGATTTTTTTTTCTAGCTCTTTTTCCTAATATTACAAGGGGTGCCAATAATTTTGGAGGGCACTGTAAAATGCTAGCGATTTTGTTTGAACCGTACAGGCGACGATTCATTTATTCATTATTTAGCAAAATCTACAAGGTTATGTCGTTTGCTTGTTTCTGGATCCTGTAATATCCCTCCATGTGCTTTTAGTGCTGGTATAGGTATGCATCAACAATTTTTCTCTGGCTTAAGTCCCAAGCACTATTTGAAGTAGAAAATTCAGCCAACAAAGATTTCAATTACAGCTCCTTTCCTGAATATAGACCTTCTGAGTTTAATTTCTGCTATAGTGTACCTGTGAAATCACAAGGAACCAAATATCAATCATATAAAATGATGTTGCAGTGAAGCATGGGCACAAAGATGAACTCCAGAGTCATGGTTAGAGAGCCTCTTTGGCCATGGCAAACGGATTTAGAGTTTATCTTAATGCGCTTATCCAAAATGGCCTCCTATTCGTCACAATGCTAAATGGATATTTTTTTTTCCCCCATGAAACTAACTGGAATAAACAAATACTTCTCCGATTCATTATTTTGTTTGAAGTGGAAAGAGACTTGATGGGGTTAGAGTCTATTCAGTGTAAAGGACCAAGTAATAGGAGTAAAGGGCTAATTTCATTTAAAGCTATAGATATGCACCTACTCACCACCCACTTTAATACGAGCAGCTGTACACCTGCATGTTTATATAGGGGATGGATTGAGCGTAGGGGATGGATTGAGCATAGGGGATGGATTGAGCATTTCAGAAACTGTTGATCTCCTGGGAATTTCACACACAACAGTGTCTAGAGTTTACACAGAATGGTGCAAAAAAAAAAAAAAAAAAAAAAACAATAAGAGAGGTCAAAAATGGGGATCTGATACTATCATGAGGTCAGGCTCATTGAAACTGGAGAGAGTTACAGATTAGAAAAATATCCCGTTGTTTTTTTTTCTTCTTCTTCTAATTCTCCTCTGAGCTCTCTCATTAACTAGGTGTTTCAGCCTGCAGGCCCTCTGCAACTGGGACGTTTTTTGTTTTGCGCACCACTCTGTGTAGACTCTAGAGATTGTGACTCTGGCGTGTGAATATCCCAGGAGATCAGCAGTTTCTGAAACTGGTACAAGTTACTTGTACCAGCAACCATGGCACTGCTTACAATCATCGAGATCACACTTTATCCCCATTCCGATGTTTTATGTGAAAATTAACTGAAACTCTTGACCTGTACTGTATCTGCATGACTCTATGCATTGCGCTCCTGCTGTGTGATTGGCTGATTTGATAACTACTGTACATGAATGTAAACGTGCACATGCATTCCTAATATAAGGTGGACAAGGAATGTACATTATACTCTTAAGCCGAAAGTAGTTTGTTTAAATAAAAACAAAATGCTTCATAGAATTGATAAACCAAAATGCTTTAGTAGGCTACCTCCTTTGCTGTTTTAATAACCAACAATGTTATGGGAAGGCTTTCCACAAAATTCAAAATTTTGGAGCACAGCTATTGGGATTTGCTCATTCAGGCATAAGAGCATTAGAGAAGTCAGGCAATGATGTCGGACGGAGCCTGGGGTGCAGTCGGCATTCCCGTTCATCCCAAAATAGATGAGCAGGGCTCTGTTCAGACCACTCAACTTCTCCACACCTTGGCAAACCATGCCTTACTTTGTGCACAGGGACACTGTCATCCTGGAACAGGTGTGGGGGCCCTTAGATCCAGCGGAAAGGGAAATGTTAATGCTTCAGCATACAAATTGTGTACAGTTGTGTCCTTCTGACTTTGTGGCAACAGTTTGTGGAAGGCTCATGTATGGGCGTGAAGGTCAGATGTCCACGAACCTTTGGCCATATATTGTATATTCATTTGGTAACATTTCATAAATGCATATGAATGATTAGTAAGCATTATTACTTACTGTATGTGCCACATTTACTGGCTGTACGTGATAATTTTTTACGTTATAAATTAAGCAGTCACGTATTCGAATTAACAGAGAGGATGTAATGGGTGGTAATGACACCGAGGACAGAGGGAAATCCAAATGTAAAACGTATAGCAATTCATAACAGGCAGACGAAATTAAACTACAATAATAATAATACTTGATCAAAGGTCAGAGTCAAGAAACTGGAACAAACATTGAATCCCGCCAACCTTACAAACACACATCAGGATGTACATAAACAAACTAATCGAAGGCTTAACACAGAACACCTGGACACAGCTGGGTCGGATTGGGGATGGACTACATTCGAAATAAAGCCACACGTTAATATTGACTTGCGTGTTATAATATTGATGTGACTTGCAGATTTGCATTGAATTCTCAAATCTGATTATTCAGAAGATGTTCTATGAAACGTTTTATGACAGCACAGCTATGGCATGTCTGCTGCGTGGCAAATCACAGGCGTACTAGTGCATCTCAAATTACTGTATAATATCGTGAAAGGTGCATTTTTTTTTTTCACATTTATTAATGTCATGATTATGGCTTATACTGTAGCTCATGAAAATCAGTTATCCAGTATCTCAAATTATTAGAATACTTCCTAGGACCAATTTTATTATTATTATTTTTTTAAAAGGATTTATAATACAGAAATGTCCTTTGTCTGAAAAGTCTGTTCATTTCTACAGTCGATATTTGGTTGGGGCTCCTTTGCCACAAACTACTGCATCAATGTGGTGTGGCATGGAGGCGATCAGCTTGTGGCATTGCTGAGGTGTTACTAAAGACCAGGTTGCTTCAAGCAGCTTGGATTCTGTGCCTCTCCACTCTTCCTCCGGACTCTAGGACCTTGATTTCCAAATTAAATGCAAAATTTACTTTCATTTGAAAAGAGAATTTTGGTCCACTGAGTAACAGCCTGAAAACAGTTCGTTTTCTCCTTAGCCCAGGTAAGACGCTTCTGATGTCGTATCTGGATCAGGAGTGGCTTGATATTAGGAATGTGTCAGTTGTAGCCCCTTTCCTGAAGACGTCGGTGTGTGGTGGCTCTTGATGCACTGACAGCAGGTTCAGTCCACTCCTTTTGAAGCTCTCCCAAGTTCTTGAATCGACTTTTCTTGACTATCCTCACAAGGATGAACCTTTTCCGACCACGCTTTTCCCTTCCCGTCAACTTTCCATTAATATGCTTGCATACAGCACTTTGTGAACAGGAGCCTTTTCAGAAATGACCTTCTGTGGCTTGACTGTGGTTGCGTGTACTGAACTAGACTGAGAGACACACGGTATTTATACTGTTTGAACAGTCATTTATTTGAAATGAAATATTCTAATAATCTGACACGGGCGTCATCTAAACCTTTCGAGCTGTAGGCCACAATTATCAAATTATTAAATTCAAATAGAAAACTTGACACATTTCAGTTTACATGTGATGAATCCTTCAGAAATAACTGATGGAAAATATTGCCGGTTTTCAAGATATATTTTTCTAATGTATTCAAGTACTTTTGATAATACGTTATGGTTCCTATAAGAACAGCTAATTCATAGGAAGAATATGATAGACATGCATAAGTCTAACATAAACTGTAATAATAATAATAATAATAATAATAATAATAATAATATGATAAGCTTTAAGATAAAGATAATCAGTCAGCGGATAAAGATGATCGGCCAGAATAACTCTGTATTGATTTGCAGTGACTCTAAGGGGATCTAAGTATACCACCCACAGTATGACACCACCAGATCCTCTCAATAAAAGGGTCGATCCTTCAGTCTTGTACATTTCTCTTGGTGCACACCACACATGTACTCGCCCACTTGTCAAGAGCATGGTGAAGGCTGACTCATCCGACCACTTCATATCATCTCCGCTGGTTTTTACACTCCTGAACTTTCAAATGTGCCTTTGTCTTTATATTCAGTCCCTTTATACTGTCTTTGCCACAGATCTAAATGTAGATGTCACTTTAGTCACAGTTCCTATTGAAACACAGCCAGCCCAACAGCCTTTGTGACTAAAGCTTCTTCCATCCTGCCAACAATGAAACTTCTTTCAAAGTCACTTAGGTCATTTCCTCTTGTCACCTTGATCCAAAATTGAGGTCAACTGGCCTGCTCGGTGTTTCGACACATGCCACAGAGCACGGTCGGATGTTACTCGCTCAAATATATTATGCAGAATATCTATGTGGAAGCGTCTACACTCAATAAGTGTCTTATTGCGTTTGTGTCCTACCCCCCCCCCCCCTTTAATCTGTCACTTTTCTGTAAAGACGTTATATATATATATATCTTTACAGCTCATGATGGTGGACACACCTGCATCTTGGTTATTTGAGAAAATGTGAAATTGCAATGTCATATCCTGCTCTTACCTGTCTGACAGCACTTTATTTACTCATCGTTATGCAGAGATGTGCGCTTACTTCCCCCCTGTGAGTGTTTAAATTTCTTCATCTCTGAATGCAATTTTCAGTCCATATCGCCATGTCTTATCAAATACTGCTTCTTTAACCTTCTTGGACTGTGGTGCCCTGGGGCTGTTATGCACATTTTTTTTTTTACTTCCTTTGGTATTTACATACGGCTCCCTGAATCACATGCTCCATCTAATGTCAACATGGGATTCGATGCTGAGTTCAACCTGTCAGTGGGATTACACCTCCTGCCCAACTAGGGAAATATGGCTTTAGGCCAAAGCTTAAATGCAACTGTACAGGCATAAATAAACCAAGGCTGAATGCAAAACCTTGTTTTTTTTTTGTTTTTTTTTTAAATCACAGTGTGGCTGAGCATTAGAATTCTAGCACCTCAGTGCATTAGTTGTATCTAGTTTAACAAAAGTATGAATAATTCCACCTCGCTGGACAATGGATCTCAGTGGAGGATCAATCCGCCACTTTAGATTATATCACCAGCCATTTTTGTGATGTGGGAAGAGCTTTGCCAGAATCCATTTTTTTCCTCAAACCTTTCATCTACCTGTTTATGTCCTTATAGAAATGAGCTGCTCTCCCATGTTTAATTGCAAAAGAAAACATTAAGTTCGCCAGACTCTGAGCTCGTGAGTCATTGCTTATTCTCCCTCAATGACCCGCTCGTCGTGACTGCATTGCAATGCTGATAGGTTGAGTTTATATAACACGCTCAGCCCTCCATTCAGACTAGCACCGAAGCGGTAAAGCATGGCCAAGGAAGAGTGCCTGCCATCACGCAGCCTCCCTTATAATCAGTGTGTTCAAAATTAACGCAGGTCTTTCATATGGATGAGAGTCAGGAATCATAGCAGAGCACAGTTTTCACACAATATTCACGTGAATTGTAATAAGTAAGAGCAAGTTCAGTAAATAAGTATATTGAGAAGTAAAAGAAAATTCTGGGACCTTTGGATGTTGCATACAGAAGTGCATGATAACTATGGAAACTGCTAGGTGCATGGAGCATTTCTTAAGTGCATTAGTGCCAAGGAATAAAATACAACGGGGCATGGATTATTTTCCTATTACAGCATATCCCAAAGTTTTTATTACTCCTGCACAGAGATTCAACAAATTTCACAATTTGTAATAATTAATGAACATTTCCAAAGCCCAAAGTGAAAGAAATGGTGGCTCAAACTGAGGAAGGCTATTAACCCTCTTTATTCCAGGGGTACAGTATTATGGTTGACCCTGTGCTCTGACTCCAGCTTCCAACAAGCTGGGATATGCAAAGAATAATTTCACTGTACTGTACTGTAATATATATGATAAATAAAGGTTTCTTCTTCAATTATGAGATACAGTATGTCTGGTTGTGTTGTATGAAAATATTAGGGTGGTGCAGAGGTTCATGGCCTTTTTGAACAAACTTTAAATGAATCATCAATAGATTCTGTGACTTTCTGCCATTTATCTGGCAAAGAATGAATACCGTCATGAAAGAGGTATTCAGGTTTTAAGGAAATTAATTCATCAAAGCAATTTTGCATATCCTCGAATTTGTTTAAATGATGGCCAGAGAGTGTATGTGGCAGCGGCTGGATACGGTAAACTTCGCACCCAATCATAAAATTGTGTCTTTCGTCACTTTGGAACATGTGGCCTTGTGTTGTCATGAAGGAGGATGATTTTCTTTTGTAAATTGCCACTGGATGATCACTGTAACGTTCAGCATTTGACACTTTCTCCAGCATGGAGCAGCTGTAGGTGTAATGCACCTGTAATGCAGGTGTTAAGCTGTTGAGTGATATCTCTCTCTCTGAAAGTGCATATGGAACCCACCTACCAACTTTCAGAATCTTTCCCTATATCAGTAGAATGATCCATATTCAAATGTCTTGCCAGCTCTGTGTCACATCTTCGTCCAGTAGTTTCTGCAGCTCCTTTTCTTCAGCTTTGGCTTATCATCTAGCTTGAATTCACCTGTTTGAAATAGCGAACCAGTTCTCGACTGCAGAAATTCTGATTGATTCCATTATTGAATAAGAATACGAGGCAATGACGAATAGGAATCTTGCTGGGCTCCAGGCTTGATTGATAAACTATCGAAAACATGCTTTTACAGGGAGTTTTGATAAAAAATGAAAAATATTTACTAATCCACGAATTTATGCAACACTCTAATATAGTGCAGTATCAAATATTTTATCAGCCTATGAATACAGCTTAAACTGATGGTGGACTCTGGACTGACCTGTGAGGCGGACGATTATTGTTTGCACTCGTCATTATGACAAGGATTTTGTAATGTACCAACTTTCATGGGAAAAAATAAGAAAAAGAGACTTTTGATGCAAGCCTGCTTCTGTAACAAAATTACAGTCTTAAATTAGCCCCAGATGGCAGTGATGCATGAAATGATGTCCTGTGGCATGTTGCTGAGACCTATCCATGAAGGGCAATGCGCACAGAAATAGTAATGAAGCCAAGATATTTCTGTACATGTGGCAAAAAAAAAACAAAAAAAAAAAACATAATATACAATGAAAGGGCATAAAATGAACTCACAAAAGCCTGTCTTTTTGCATCTTTGTAAGAACAATTCGCTGTGCTTGACTAAATGTTTTCCAGCTATGTCCAAGTAACCAAAGTAAATGGTGACATTTACAGTATGATTAGGACAGAAAAAGAGCATAGTGGATCATTTACATAACCAATTAGCCTGAATATTATGTACTGCCTTTTAAAACTACAGTACTGTGCAAAAGTCTTAGGCGTCCTATTTTTTTGTGTACAAATAGTGTTATAAATTACATTTTATGAATTCTACCTTATTGATTCAGTACAAAAACAATTCAGATTTCAAAACATTACTTTTCCAAAAAAAATAAATAAATAAATAATAATTGTAAGCATAAAAATGTTTGTATGTCAGTAAAGAAAGCAACATATGTAAGAGACC
>JAOVYU010000063.1:1557395-1567510 GCA_025674565.1 Synodontis membranacea | reverse complement strand
TTATTACTATAATTTTTTGGAAAAGTAATGTTTGGGAATATTTTTGTACTGAATCAATAAGGCAGAATTCATAAAAATGTAATTTATAACACTATTTGTACGCAAAAAAAAGACAATACGGTAATACGGTATATATATATATATATATATGTGTGTGTGTGTGTGTGTGTCTGTGTGTGTGTATATATATATATAATGGTCAAACTGTTGGATTATAATGTTTAATCTACGTTACTTAATCTACTTTTATCAATGAATAGGTAACCCTGCACTCTTGTGGGGATCATTCTTTCGTTCAGCAGTCAGCGATGTTCACAGCATGAAGTTCTTAGCCTGTTGAACAGAGTGCTATTTATCCAGAAGTGACCTTCATGTTGTCAGAGAATGTGCACACACAGCCAAATCTCTGAGTGCCAATAAAGCCAAACATCTTGCGAGGAAATGTGTGTCAAAGGTCATATAATGACCGATACATGTTCAGTTAATGGATTCAGATTCAGCGGTACATTCTAGCAAAGTGGTATTTATGCATGGGGCAAACATACAAAATAAGCATTAAATGCCACAACCAAATGCCAAGTACATAACACGGAAATACATGGATTGATGCTGTCTGGGGGTTATTTACCTAGATATGAAGTAATAATCAGAGTAGATCAAGGGGTATCCTAAATCTTTTTCAAAGGGACCAGATTATATTTAGTCATAAGTGTCTATCACAGTTTCCGCTTGAATCCGGGGGTTTTTACATCCAAATTGGATGAACAGTGTAGGAATTGCAACAATATACTGTAACGGGGACCAAAAGTAATTGGACAAAGTATTAGGGTGGTGCATAAGTTGGTGGCTGCATTGAACAAAGTTTCTAACACATAGAGATAGTCTTCAGAGTAATCGCTGTTAGATTCGACAACTTTATGCCATTTATCTGGCAAACAATGAATACAGTCACAAAAGAAGGATTCGGGTTTAGAGGAAATGAATTCATCTATGCAATTTCCTGCCAAACTGTTCCTCACTGTCTCTCAAACATGGCTCTGTTGCACGCACACACACACACACACACACACACACACACATTCACATTTGTCTTACTATCCTTGTGAGGAACTCCCATTGATATGCTAATTAATAATTATGTCAATGGAAGTCCCTCATAATGATCGTAAAACAAACGGCAGAAAGTCATTAGAAGACTAACGCTACGTATTATACAAGGAAAATCGCGGAAAAAAGTTTGTTCAAAAAAAGACCATGCACTTATACACCACCCTGATAAAAATAACTGTAATCTTTTTCATTTTGGGTTGTAAATCCACTTTGCTTAAGGACTCTTGCAGGAGTTTATGGAAGGTCCATTCTTTCCATGCTTAGCGGTCTCCAGACCTTTTCATATTTCTCCTTCTCACTGTTAAGTCTGCACTTTTTTTTGTCTGTAGTCATAACTAAATATTATTTTGTAAATTATTATTTGCAGGTGTAGTCAGAAAAAAAAAACGAATGCTCTTGCATTTTCGCTAAATGCATTAACATCGTCTGCTGCCACTGTCATGCGACAGAGAAAACTGTAACTTATTGGTCAGCTAAGATAAGCTGCCTAAGATGCATTCTAAGAGATTCGATTGTTGCTTCTAGTGCTTCTTATTGAATCATACCAATACAAAGTCTAGGTTGTTGATACTGCAACTAAATAGATGTGTAATTAGCTCCTAAGTTTGAAGTGTGGGTGAAAGTTTGCATATTTCACATGGGATGGAGGTTTATAAAGTCTGAACATTGCAATGGGAAATTCTTTGCAGGCATTGTGAAGAAAAAAACAATGCCTTCATGATTTTGGCCTGTGACCCAGTTATCGCACGTGATGTCTGTGGTAAGCCTAGTTCTATGTTAAACAAAGCGATTGGAAGTAAAAAAATGTAAGAACAAAGAAAAGGATAATTTCTCTCATATAATCCAGTATGCCTTCTCGATTCATTGCCGCTGGATGGTTGTAGTATTTTAGCGATACTGTGACTCAGTGACTCCCAGAGGATCCTAAACTTCGCAAACAATGGGACAAGCAAATTGGTCACTGAGGGCATACTCCTTCCCCTTTCGGCTATTCCCAACTAGGGGTCGCCACAGCAGATCTTTTTGTCCGCACGTCTGATTTGGCAGAGTTTTTACGCAGGATGCCCTTCCTGACGCAACCCTCCCCATTTATCCGGGCTTGTGACCGGCACGCAAGCAAACACCAGAGTGTGCACCCCCTTGTGGCTGGGTCTTTGTACAGCACCCAGCCTTCCCTGGATGTCTCCCATCCAAGTACTAACCAGGCCCGCTCCTGCTTAGCTTCCAAGAACAGGCGAGATCGGGCACCCCCAGGGCAGCATGGCTGTACTGGTCACCGGTGGCATCGACTATGCAATAAATGTTAAATTTTTGTTATTTTAGTTCTTGAATTAAAACTGAAAGTCTACATGTCAGTCACATCTTTTTCGCTTCATTTCAAATCTATTGTGGTGGTATACAGAGGCAAAATTACCAAAATTGTGTCACTGTCTAAATACTTCTGGACCTGACCGTATGTGCGAGTTGTATGTCTATTCAAAGCATTCGCACTTGAATAGTTATCAGAGAAAGCAGAAAGAATGGAAGCCATTATATTGGTCAATGTAAGAATAATCAGGCACACTCCATATAGTTTCAATAATGCATACAGGCTGTACAATGCGTGCACACATATACAATCTCGAATCGATCCAGGCTTCAGGATTCGTCTTTGTTGAAGCCTGAATCCAAGATTTTCTTTCATTGCAGACCTTGAGTCCGAACAATCCACTGTGAAGTGGTCATTGCACAGCACAAACAATGGTGACCAATTGACCCTTGTCCTTTGCACTTCACCGGGCCACTGTTTGTGAAGCTTAGGTAGGAGTCAGTGTATCGCTAGATACCCTGAGAAGGCAGATCCGATAATATGAGAGAAAGCTTTTAGTCTTATTTCCAGGTGATCCTGGTCAGCAGAGGTGACAAGGGTGAACACACCAAGGTCTGGTGGAAGGGTACCGGGCAAGCAAGGTTCATTAATGTGCAATGAAGGCTATCCCATCTGATCCAAACCAACACAAGGGTCACTGTGGCACAATTCACAGGAATCTATCGTCATGGTTACTGGGAAAACAAACAATGTATCTCTCCACAGACAAGTCAGAGGGCCCATGCTAACCCTGCCCATCACTGAGTGTATCTACAACGAAAAAGACCTTAGAGCAATTCAAGAAGGTCACCTGATCTGATGAATCCCTTTTCATTCTCTCCTATTTTCAGTCTCTGGGATCCACAGCGACCCCAATTTACAGGACGTAATGGATCTACTGTTAATATCTTGATGCCAGATACCACACACTGCCTTCAGAGGTCTTGAAGAGTTCACGCCATGGTGGGTTAGAGCTGATTTGAAGGCACACAAAGGACCAATAGCGTATTAGGGAAGTGGCCGTAACGTTTCGACTCATCTGTATTGATTGGACCATTGTAATTTTTTGATGGCAGGCTGACCTACTGCCTCTTTAGATAAAGCCACAGCTAGTCCGGAAAACAGCAGCTTGTGTCTTCACCAGGAAAATAATTTATATGCGTAATACCCCCAATCTTATTCAAGCTACACTGGCTGCCTATCAAGTTCTTCAATGAATACAAGATACTTTGTGTGATGTATGTTTTTCCTGCACATCCTGCTGATCTTCTGAAGCTGTGTAGCCTATGCCAAGGAGTTTTTGCTCCGCAGATGATCAAACCTGATGAAGATTTTTTTTTGTTTGTTTGTTTGTTTTTTGTTGTCACATTATTCTATGACTATAGAAAGCTCTATGGGCTCTGTAGGTTGTTTATGTTTTTGTGCTTAAACATAATTTAACAAGATCATAGACAGGCAATGTCTCCAAATTGCGTCGCTTTAGCGATCTGCAACAATTTGATGTAGCAGGTTAATGTTGGCGGTATTAAAACTTCCGAGAGAAACGTCTTTTCATAAATCACTTTTACATTTTATGCTTCATAAAAACCTATTATACAAATATTACACTGCACTGTTGGGAAAAAAAAGTGTAGCGTAATCCTAGATCCGCTGTATTTCTCAAACAGTCTGTGATTGCTTATTAAAATAGAGGAACATAAAATTCAATTAGGCCTAATTATATTCTTAATAGTTCAGAGTAAAAGAAAATGAAGACATAATGGGGAATACGAGTGCAAATTAAACAGACCACTTGTTTGGGCAGTTTTAAGGTAAACCATGTAGCACATACCATAGCATTTAAAAGCATGGTCTAGAGTAAATTCATTTCATTATTGACAGTACATAGGGAAGGTTTTTTTTTTTTTTGCATGACCTTAAAAGTTAGACATTTAGGACACCTGCCCTTATGAAGTTGATTAGGCATTAATTAAACATCAAACATCAGAATGGAGGATTTCCTGGGATTTTCATGCACAACAGTGTCGAGAGTTTACACAGAATGTTAAGTGTAACATCCGTGTGCAGTTCTGCAGGTGGATGCACCTCGTCGGTAAAAACTAGATCAGAGGAGAATGGTTAGAGTTGACAGGAATGCTACAGTAACTCAACTAACCACTCTTTACAAACACCCCCTCCTGCTTTGTTATGTTTTGTTAGGCAGCAAGTAGCAAAGCTAATTTGATTCAATTACAGTAGCTTATAAGAAGCTAAACTAACCTACAGTATGTTCCTGACAAATTAGCACTGAACATACGCAGGCATACACCAGAGTGTGCACCCCCTTGTGGCTGGGTCTTTGTACAACACCCAGCCTTCTCTGAATGTCGCCCATCCGAGTACTAACTAGGCCCACTCCTGCTTAGCTTCCGAGGACAGGCGAGATCGGGCGCCCCCAGGGCAGCATGGCTGTTTCGGGTTTATGTTTAATTCTATAAAAATAGAATACTGCATAAAATGAAAAGGTTTTCGGAACCTTCTAGGCGGTTATTCAGTATACATCTGACTGCTCATTGTTGACAACTTAGGGCAAAACAAAAGCTGGCAAAAAAAAAAAAAAAACTAACAAAAAGCTGTGAGTGGGGAGGGTACAGCTCAGTGCTTGAGAGATTTTTTTTTAGAGAGATTGCCTTTCATTTTCCTTGAATAGCAGAACAACATTCACAGTCAGGCACATTCACTTCATTCTGATTTTCTTCCAAACCAAGAACTGGACAAGACCCCAGTTTTATGGCACTTTTGGATTTGCTAGATTAGAGCCACTTTGATTTTAGGGTTTGGGATACCAATCTACCCATCAAAAGATCTTTAGACCCAGATGGCTCATGATGCAAGCTTCCCCGGTTACCCAGCCTCCTGCCACATTTCCTTTCCACAGAATATTCCACTTTTGGGTTTGAGGGTGGGGGGGGGGGCTGTGTAGCAGATTTAGATGGAAATTAATTCACATGGCAAAGCTCCAAATTGCCCCCAGTCAAAGCAATCCAACTTCCTGAAAAGTTTTACTGCTTAAAGAGGGGGAACAACAACAAAAAAAGATCTTATTAATTTGCCATTGCATACTGTAAATCATCCCCTCATGCTCTATTTTCTAGCCATGGGGGAAATTTAAGATTACAGGAGAATTCAAACTGTGTACGTTCTTCAGTTTATATGAATTTCTATTAGCATGCCGAAAACTTGTGTTTATATATTCGGGGTGAAAAATAAAAGAAGCTCTGTCTCTTTGCTTTTAAATTATATTAATGTCTGCCTGAACCAGTGTGAAACAAAGCATACACAAGTAAGAGGAAATTACTTCCTATGTCTCATGGATAGACATATACAGATTAGTATATGGAAAAAGACGGTACATAAATAATCATGAAGAAATTTCACGAGAGCGAGAGAGAAAGCAGCCATGTGGCCCTGGGAGTGCTTGATCTTGCCTATTCTCGGACGCTAAGCAGAGGCGGGCCTGGTTAGTACTTGGATGGGAGACATCTTGAGAATACTGGGTGCTGTACAAAGTCCCAGCCACAAGGGAATGCACACTGCGGTATATTCCATCAAGCTGGTCCCAAGCCTGGATAAAAGGGGAGGGTTGTGTCAAGAAGGGCATCTGGCGTAAAAACTCTGACAAATCAACCTTGTAAGTGGACCCTGTAAAAAACGGGACAAACGCTAGAAGAGAGAGAGAACACTATTGCCTCACAGCAAGAAGGTTTTAGGTTCTACCCTGCCAACCAGCTGGGTCTTTCTTTCTACAGTATATGGAGTTTTTATGCTTCCAGTGCCTGTGTGGGTTTCTTCCAGGAGCTCTGGTTTCCTCCCACAGCCCAAAAAAAAGCAAACTAGGTCAACTGGCTACTCTAAATTGCCCATAAGTGTGAATGTGGGTGTGAATGGCTATTCATCTCTGTTAGCCCTGCAATAGACCTGCCCAGGGTGAGCCCCAGTTCTCGGCTAGACGGATGATGATCATAATATATCCCACCACAGTGATCTTCAGTCATGCAGGACATTTTGATTGCCCAGTCGTATCGAGTCACCATCAATGGATTTGTCTTTTAATTTAGAAGACATTTCAAAACACATCCAAGGAGATTCTTCGGTTTTGCTATCAACGCCTTTTGCCACACTACTTCGGTCATCTAGCTATTTCTAGATACGCATTTCATATTTGAAGAAAGCATATGAAAACAAAAGGTCTCTCCTAAACCCATACATCTTCCTTAGCAGCATGGACTACAGAGTGATTCAGGTAGGATGCACAATGACTCTGAACACATTTTGTGATCAAGTTTTCTTCATTGCCCTTTCCTCGAGGAATGTCATTGCCTTCATGGCTCTTGCTGTGACAGCCACGCGGAAACACATCTCCGCTAAAAGAGTTGTCATCCAGTGAGCGATCGGTCCATCCGAATGACTGACAATGGCTTGTTTGGATCAAGCCGCCCCCACAGCTAGGCCTGATTTTCAATCAATTCCTCCTGCGCGTTCCTTTGCCAATGTCTGAGTCTCTCTCATCTTCAAAGCAGCCCATCTGGAACAAGAAACACCCAACCATGATGCGATGCATTTACATGCAGACGAAGCTCATTTGGATAGAGAGCACCTTTGACAAGTATGATGAAAAGGCTTTTAATGCGATGTTTGACTTTGCGCGGATATTAAAGCCGCAAAAGAAACCTTTCTGAACGGTCAGCCATTTTCCAAGTAGCAGTGTCTTTAGAGAAGAAAATGAATGTATCACACACACACACAAAAAAAAAAACCCTGTCATCACTTCAATCATGTTTGTACAACAATGCTCATTCTCACCAAATGCCCAACCACCTGCCCCTTGGATCCGATGCCATTCCATCTGCCCAAAGACCCTCTACTACTCCCATCTCTCATCTCAGCACTCACTAACGTCATGAGCGGATCGCTCATAGCACTCATTTTACACCATATTCATTCAGGCACAAGTAAATCCGACGCTCAAAAAAAAAAAAAAACTGCTCACATTGTGTCATATTTTTGGAATTGCAGAGCACTTTCTTCTCCATTTCCTGTCAAATGCACCTCATTGTGTTGTGTTTAAACATGTCTCATCACAAAGGAAAGCCTTTTTGACCCCACCGTTCGTGAGCGCCAGCTTCCAGCCACTTAATTGAGACTTGGATGTTGTATGATATTTGCAGACCTGCCTCCAGATGCTCATCCAGTTTGATCCACTTCAACCTTCAATACAGTTATTCTCATATCAGCTCCCTTTAGGCTTTGGAAATCCATCCATCAGATGCATTCTAATGCAAACGTACCATATAGGAGACAGCCAAGAAATATGCAAGCATAGGGATAGTAGTCTTTGGCAATCTTAAAGCACTGAGTTTCGGCCATACTGAGCTGTTTGTGCAGTGTAATTAGGCTGTGAATAAACTTGCATGCTATGTATGAAAATATCCTACAAAGTTAAAAGTGCATTTTTATTTATTTATTTATTTATTTATTTATTTATTTTGCACTTGCCACTGAGCAACACCCAAAGTGCACTTCTCTTCCACATATAATTACTGTGCAAAAGTCTTAAGGCACCTGCAAAGAAATGCTGCAAAGAAAAGATACAGTACTTTGAATATAATGAAATTGTACGAGCAGTTAACTAGTAAACTAAAGACAATGTTTGGTGTGACAATGCAGTTTTATAAGGAAATTGGCTGGTAACTTGGCTGCCATCTTAGGGAAGCTGCCAGAGCACTTCTGGAGGCTTTGACCTTTGCATGCAAACCCCAGGAACCTTCATTATGTATTTTGTTTTGTTTTGTTTTGTTTTCTGCATGTTAAACATCTTACTATATCCATAATTTTTAAACCAAGTAGTAATGAAACTGTTATTAGTCTTATTCATGCTTTGCTTTTAATTCTGACAGCTTTTATTTAATAAGAACTGCAATATTTAAGACACCATCTTTTTTTTTTTTTTTTTTTTTTAGAGAACCTGCATTTCCCGTATAATCCCAGGCTTTTGACAGCTACGTGGTTGACCACCACTTCCACCACTTCACAGTGCAATTTGCACTTCATAGAGAGTGCATTTAGAAAGTGTTTTGTCTGATGAGCTACGGCCTTAGTAATTTGAATGCTAATTACAGATGGCTGCATCATGTTGTGCCTGGCTCTAATTCTATATATGAGTCATTCAGTAATCAGATTTCTTATAATGGCTTGACGCTATTACAAATGACTGACAAATTAATGGATTCAACAATGTCTTAGCGAGTTGTTGGGCAACCACGAGCTGCCAGAACAACTGCAAGGCAATTCGGAATGGATTCCACAAGTCTCCGGAACTTTGGTTGAGGGATGGACACTGTTCTTCCAAAAAGGTATTCAATTCATTCCTTAATTTGAAAGGAATCAGCTCAAACATAAGAAACACGTCAGTGGAAAATCTCTCACAGAACAGCCATGCTGCCCTGGGGGTGCCTGATCTCACCTGTTCCAGGAAGCTAAGCAGTGGTGGGCCTGGTTAGTACTTGGACGGGAAGCATCCAGAGAAGGCCGGGTGCTGTACAAAGACCCAGCCACAAGGGGGTGCACTCTCTGGTGTATGCCTGTGTGCTGATCCCAAGCCCGGATAAATGGGGAGGGTTGCGTCAGGAAGGGCATAAAAATCAAAATCGAACGTGCGGACAAAAAGATCCGCTGTGGCGACCAGTAGTTGGGAATAGCCGAAATGGAGAGGAGGAGGAGGAGGAGGAGGAGGAGTGGAAAATCTCTCATAGACGTTCAGTTGGGTCTCTGTCTGGAGACTGTCAAGGGCACAGATCCTCGGATGTTTTCTCTTTAGCTACGTGTACCTACAGAATACTAACCTATTTGAAGAAAGAGCATTTATGTAGGGATGTTTACCCCAAACTGTCAGCCAAGAAGACTACACTTCCTTCATACTCCCTGCAAACACAAGGGCTTCACATGTAGTGGCATTCGAGACCTTACCCAGGCAGTACGTTGATACACCTATCAACCTGTCAACTTGTTATTTTCACTTTTTTTGGATAGTCAGATGTTTTGTTGTTGATGTCTAGCCGGAGATAGTGATCTCCCAACACACAGCCCCATCCAAACTTCTACAGGAGCTCTAGACAGTGGTCAGCATACCGACTAGCTATGTCAAGCTGTGGTATGCCTCCTCCTGGCTGTCAGGCTCCTTGCAACTGCATCAACTTACTAGACTTCAGTTCATAACCTCTGTTTAACTGTTCAGAAGCACACACACACACACACACACACACACACAAACAAATAACCCTTTTCCACTGCACTGCATGCTGTGACTCTTATTAAACAACAGCACTATTATCTTCAAACCTTCACGAGAGATTAGACAAAAATCATGCCAATAACACTTACAGCTCTAATTTAACTATCCCAGCTCACGGTCCGAATCACATCATACAAGTGAGTGCCTATTCCACTTTTACTAATTTAACGGTGGGAAAAAAATGGTTGCAGCACCATGCGCATGGTTCCCGGGAGCGTCATCTTCCATTTCCTTTTCCGGATAGCTGTTATCAGAGGCGAACCAAGGTGAAATGGGGGCCCCAGGCAAAATGAATAGATGAGGCCCTTCTAAAAGATTATTTCGTTA
>JAOVYU010000063.1:1480627-1491973 GCA_025674565.1 Synodontis membranacea | reverse complement strand
AGGGAGAAAATGAGGCAGAAAATGTCTATTATTTTTTGCAGTAGCTAAAGCTCTTTGGGCAGAGTGAAATACAATGCAGGAAAACATTTGTGCTGCCAGTTCAGGCTTTCAGGACTCTTTCATTGCCCTTCACTTTTTTTTTTGTCACTTGCAGCATAGGTGCAATTGGAATTGAGACAGAAATTGATTGGACTTGTCCTTGATTTAATGATAAAATTAATATATGCAATACCTCTTGTTTTTACGGCCATTATTTGTAATGCACAAATATATTTTGATGTTCATTATTTGTGTAAAACGTCAGTTTCTTTGATTAAAAGTGACCTTTTTTCACAGCAGGCAGGTCCCGAATACTGCGACACTGAGCACAGGGGCTATTATTGATTACTGCTCTCTTTAAAGTAAAAAAAAAAAAAAGAAAGAAAAAAAAGAAAGAAAACATTTTTTTTTTTTTTTTTGGAAGTCATGGAAAACCCTGACAGGTTCTTTGTGCAGAACAATCGTTCGGGCACTCGAGTTTTTTTCAGCGGGCTTTCCACCAGCTCAGTTCTTTCTGTTCTCCATCACACCATGTGCAGTGTGCCATTTTGCTGCCAGCCAGAATCTGAGTTATGATTAATAGGTGTTACTGAAGTGCTCACAGCAATGTTCAACCTACTTTTTTTCACAGTCCGTAATTACTTTTTAACTTAAAAAAAAGTCCTTGGGCCAACTAATACCTCTAATACACCTGAGTCTATGTTGTGCAAAAACTACATGAATATTAGTAATGAACATTGATGTATTATTTAAAATCAAATGATTGTTATACAATACTGCAGGACATGAATCAAGGTATAAAACACACACACAGTGAAAGTACAAAGGACTCTAGCAGGTGAAATAGGCTTTCAGAGCCTTAATGGGCTAGCAAATAGGCCTTTCTTTGTGGATTTGTGGAGACGTACCATTTTCTTGCAGTATTAAAAACGAGCTCCATGATCTACGTCACATCTCCAAATTGAATGCTGGTGGGTTTGGTCATTTTTCTGTGAGCCCATGTCCTGCAAAATAAAGTGCACACGCCAAAAAATGACAAATCACCAGCTTTAAAACTTACAGTGCATATTACAGAACAGTGTAGCGACATTGTTTTCAAATGTACACAGCAGGTGATTGCTTAACATGATTGCTGGAGATGCTTACCTTATATCAAATGTAGCGTTTTTTTCCCCACTACAAAGTATCATAAAACATAGTCGGGGTGTTTTTTTTTTGTTTGTTTGTTTGTTTTTTTAGTTGTTTTTTTTTTTTTGAGCTGTCGGATATATTCTAGACACGGATTGGATTCCGCCGTTTGGATGAGTGACAGGTCTGATATGTTTTGAGAGAAACGAGGACAGAGAGAGGTGGCGAGACTAAGAACGAGAAAACGTACACAAATACAGGAGCTCACGACCACGATACGCGATATATTTATGACTAGCCTCAAGGCCAGGCAGAAGAGACGTTCGATACTTTTTGGGAAATGTGATTGGAGAGAACTCCTCTGTACTTTTCTCCTTGCCAGGAATTCAGCAGGTGCTCAGACTCACTTCCAGCCATGTGACTTTACCACATGGGTGGCATGGTTGATTCTGATGAGCGTAGGCTGTGCATTTCATCCTGCGGCATTTTTATAGAATGACGGGCTCCGTTTTTTTTTGTTTTGTTTTTCTCTCCCTTCTTCAAATTAATACCGAGTGCAACACCAGAGTTTGAGTCGCACTCCAGTTCGATTGCTTAATTCATCATAGTAAATACAACACAGCTGCGAAGCCGTTTACACACCCGAAACTTTTTTTTTTTTTTTTTTTTGCTGCTATTAGACAGGCCCTGGCTATACACAGCTTTTAGCATGCTTCTTTTTGAGACCTGATATGAACATGAATAATGTAATTGTATTTGACATAAGCTGCCATTTAATGCAGCATTGCTCGTCATAGCCTCGTTTTTAAAATGTCAGCAGGTAGCGTCCTGAATTAAATGGGAGCTTAGTGAGAATGAGTCTGTCGCTTTCGCTGATCTTCAAAATAATTCATAAATCATCGACTTAATGTAGGGCTTTAGTCAAAGGAACCGAAAGCAATCAAGTCTTTCTTTCCGACTATCTCCCAGTTCATTGAAAGCGATATACTGTACCGTGGCATCGGAGGGGGAAAGCATTATGTTTACAGCATATTGAGCAGGGTCTGATGTACCAACTGTTTCCTGTGCTTAAGTGGACTCCCTCCCTCCCTCTGGGTCTCACATTCCCTTACCGGCCATTTCGTCGAGGGTGATAAGTGTGTATAGATCGGCTTCACACACATACATGTGGTTCAGGAATACACGAGAAGGCTTTGAGCTAGAGAGAAGTGTGACTCGGTGATGAGTGCACCTCGAAGAGGCATTCATATTGCTTCTCTCAGGTGGTCGGCCTACCCTTGACAGGGTGCCAATACATTATAGATCATTTGCACAGGCAGTTGGCGATGCAATATTCGGCCCTAGCTACCTTTTCTTCTGTTTTTCATTCCAGGACCACGGAACAACTGCTGAGGGCAGAAGGTCTCAAGCTTTAAGGACTGAAAATTGATCAATACTGCGTGGAGCACAGATTCACTCCACAAGGGACTCCCTTCACTCTGACACTGATTAGCATTTACAGTGCACAGTGCCCCTATAGCATTTGCAAATGTGATCTTTGTAGAAGGGCCCAGAGAGCTTTGGCTGCAAATGTTATTTCACACGTCTTTATCTGTATGGTTCAGGTGTGATTGTGGTGGGGGTGGGGGTTTCATTCGCTGATTTTGTATTGACTGATAAATGGAAAACCACTGACATTTGTTTATATTTTGATAGCAAAATGAGACAGTAGTGAAAAGTGATTTGTTGCAATATGTGCAAACATACATGTAAATACAAAGAGAGTTTGCAATATTCAATATTTAAATATTGCAAACTAGTAGTCAATGTTTGGTATTTGGTATGACCACCATTATTCTTCAACACAAGCTTTCTTTACTGTAAGTAGTCTGGAGGAATTCTTTGTACCTTGGTTGGTTGCCTTATGTTCCATTCTCTGTCAAGATGATCCCATACTGGTTCAATAATGTTGAGATGTGGGATTAAAGTTGTATGCAGGTACACGTACAGATATTTGGAGCACGGAACAAATCCAAATCCGAACAGTGTTATTGCAGTACACCTATAATAACCAGGTATGCCATCCCTGAGTTGTTCAGATTGGCTGAGTTATTTGCTGGTTTATAGTGGCACCACAAATCACATGCCAAGTCCATAAAGGCAAGGCAATAGTAAAGGGAGAAAGAAATACAAATGGGAGTACTTAGGTCTTTGGCAATTATCGTTAATTCCTTTCCTCTTTTTTTCCTACATGCAGGACAGAAGATTTGACACGAGGACTAGACAGCGAATAAACACCCAATTCTGAACAGGAATAAAGAAGGTGTGGGCCGTTGTTTTTTTTTTGTTGTTGTTGTTTGTTTGTTTTTTTTGTTTTTTTAAAAAAACATTTTTTTAAACCACGTAGCCCCTCCTTCGTGGCTGATGACAAGAATACGAGTCGAGGGCCTGAAGGACGGAGGCACGTGCTGAGGGAAATTGTTTTTCGGCATCTTTGTGTACCCAAAGACCATGTGGCCAACAGCGCAGAGGAAACGGCTTTCAGTGGTCTGGCCTGGATGCCATGCCACCGGGCTGTGGATATGGTTATTTTGCTCACTTTTGGCATTGGCACGGGCACAGAGCTACTACCCCACAGTGAACACACATTACGGGAAGCTACGCGGTATGCGCGTTCCACTTCCCAGTGAGATCCTGGGCCCTGTGGACCAGTACTTGGGCGTACCTTACGCTGCGCCGCCTGTGGCTGAGAAGCGGTTCCTGCCCCCCGAGCCGCCATCATCATGGTCGGGCATTAAGAATGCCACACACTTTGCGCCTGTGTGCCCACAAAACATCCACAACGCCGTGCCTGAGATCATGATGCCCATCTGGTTCACTTTTAACTTGGATATAGTCGCCACATATATACAGGAGCAAAATGAGGATTGTTTGTACCTCAACATATATGTGCCAACCGAAGATGGTGAGTGCGTTGGGTATACAGGAAAATAATACTTCTTTTCACTTCTTTCCTTCTTTGTCACCCTCTGTATTGTGTTTGAAGCATGAATTGTCTGGCGCATGCTGTGTCTGTCCACCGTGTTACTACATCTTGACTTGATCTCCCATGATGCCATTTCATCAGCTCTTCCCTTCCATGTCACTGTTAATGGGTTCCTCTTTTGTGTCTTTTAAGATAAAGCCAAAGAATGTAATCAATCATGAAAAAAGCAAAAAAAAACATAAAACAAAAAAAAAAAAACGCTCAGATTATCATCGGATATAAAGATTGGAATTAATGATCTTGGTGCACCTCCCTCTCCTCACTGTCTTGAATGTTCTGGGGGATTAGAGATTAGAGATCAGCCCTCTTGATGTACATTGATCCTTCGTAGGGTTGTTAAAAGATGCAGGAACACAAGAGGCCTGTAGCATCAGTCCTAGCCATGTAAGACCCATTACTATCCTTTCCCCTATTCCTGCTGCCTCGATACTGTATTTATGAACTCTTTTAAAATATGCAATATTAAAAAAATAAAATAAAATAAGAGCAGCACCTGGATACCAAGGTCAAGCTCAAGATGATAAACTTACCATGAAAAACTGTCAAAACAAGATGTCCTTCCATATGTACTATATCAATTCCATGTGAATAATCCATTTCCTAAATTAAGGAAATGGTCAGAATTGAACAAATATATTGAAATGGTCTTAACTCTTTTTTTGCATTCGTTTTGCTCGGCTCTGCAAAGGCAACATTTTCTGCTTTATAACACAAGCAAAAAATATATATATATATATTTATTTATTTTTAATATAAATCCAATGACAAAATGGTAAAGGCAGTGCAATAATGAAAGTCTCAGTTGACTTCATGGTTGTAACGGGTCTTATATAGAAGTGCATGTGAAACAAGGCCTCCTGTGTCCCAACCTGCAGCAAATCTGTTCCACCATTTGAAGAATATGTACCTAAAAAAACAACAAACAAAAAAATATATATATATATTTATACCCCAGTGAACTTTCTCAACATCTTTTTTCGCTGTTCCTGTGGTTGATATTGACGGGAGGAAGGGAGATGGTGGTCTGAAACAATTTGATGCATGTGTCCTCCCGATTTTCTTCCAGAGACTTTTGTTATTTTGTAGTCTTTTATTCATTTCACAGTCAAAAGAATATCCAAGGAATGTGCCCGAAAACCCAACAAGAAAATATGTAGAAAAGGAGGTATGTAAGCAAGCCGTCATGGGGGAGCGAAAAAGAGGAGAGAGCGACTGGTACGTCCTCTCTAAAGCCAGCGCCTCTCTAAAGTCATCATCCCCGGAGTCAGAGCACTAATTGGAATGGGCAACATGGAAATTGGAGTGCAGATGAATTATGTCTGTATGTTTTACGATGTTATATCTGAACAAAGCAGCAGAGTGATTCAGAATGTGTGACTTCGAGTGAGTTTAGAGTGTATATTTGTTAGTGCGCGTAATTACTAGGTGTTGCTCACCTACTGTACAGTGTTCCTATTGATTTACACAAGGTTGCAGTAATAATCAGTTGAATCTCGATGCTCCAAGGTCCTTGATTTTTTTTTATGAGTTGTATGTTCCTCGGAATACTAAAATATAACGAGCACTATTTTTGTGTATTACAGTTGTACTAACCAACCATAATCCTCATCATAGTCTGTGTTAATTAATGACAATGTCAAATTACTAAATCAGCATAAAGGACACCAAACAGTCGTTTATTTCGAGGTAGATATGCTTTACAGGCAGATATATCAGATAGAATTATTTGATTCTCAACCATATCAAATGTTTTTTTTTTTTTTTGTTGTTTTTTTGTTTTGTTTTTTTGCCATCAGTGTGTTTTGTCATTTTAATATAGATGACGCTTGCACAATATTTCCAAAGGCTCTCACATGACATCATGCAGTCGTGCTTCTGATCCACTAAGACTTCAAACGAAGAAGTCGTTGCATGTGCAGTTCGTTCGAGTGTGCATTCCATCGGTGAGGAAATCGCATCTTTTTTTGTAAAACAGAAGGAAGAAACAATAATGAAATAAGATTTTTGTGCGCGTGCTATTTGTCCACAGCAGCTGTGGCAGCTTCCACACCAGCGTAATTAAATGTCAGGTATAATATAATGCAGAGTAAAGGTGAAAAGATGCATCAGAAAAACTGAACACAAAAAGATATGCATGAATAGAGGAAAAAAAAAAAAAACTTTTCACAGGCTCTCTTTAAATCCTGTTGGTGTCAGAGGTGAAAACGTGCCTTGGATATCTGATACAAAAGCAACTTTACCTTGGTAATGTTCAGTCATCATTCTGAGAATCAAACTTTCTCATTATTTTAAGATACCGCGGCATAATTTTTTGTCTTCAAATTGCAGAAACTAGCTTATACAAATGTAATATCTGACCTTTGGTCTTATTAATTTGCTCATACAATTTTTATTCTCTGAGTGAGTTTTAAGGCTCTCTACATCATACTGCAGCTGCAACACGAATAGATGTGCATAGACACTGGGTTGTATTTCACAAGATATGCTATTTTAAGACTAATTAAATACTTTGTGTAATAAAGTTTTTGGTAGGTCTTACGAAGGTACGAAAAGATAAAAAGGATCTGAGTTTCCGGTTTTCAGATATACCAATGTATAAACTGGTAACTCTTTTTATACACTATATTGGACAAAAGTTTGTGGACACCTGACCATCACACCGATATACTCCGATATGTTTGTTGTCACAAATTTGGAATCACACAAGGATGTATAGGATGACTTTGCATGCTGTAGCATTGCAGTTTCCCTTCACTGGAACTTAACAGGCCCAAATCATATTCCGGCATGACAATTCTTCTGTGCATAAAGCAATGCTCCATGAAGGAGTCCTGACCTCAACCCTACTGAACACCTTTCGGATGAACTGGAACACCGACTCCACCCTGGAAACCTACACCCAACGTCAGTGCTTGAAAGTGTCAGTAATGCACCAAGTCACTAATTTACTTGATGAATGAGTACAAGCCATTTATCCAAGCCACAACCATGATCCAAAATCTAGTGGAAAGCCTTCCCAGAAGAGTGGAGGTTATTTTAACAGCAAAGTTGGAACAAATCTGGAATGCGATGTTCAGCAAGGACATGCTGACGAGATGGTAAGGTATCCACAAACCTTTGTTCATATAGAGTGTGTGTGTGTGTGTGTGTGTGTGTGTGTGTGTGTTGATTGTATTGATGTGTTCAGCCAATAGAAGGGGAGATACATTCAAGAAGAAGGACTCAAGAAACCAGCTTAAAAGGTGAAAAAATAAAAATGGCCTAGTCATTAGAACAGTACTGTGACAAAAAAAAATCATACTGGCCTTCATTACCATTTTTTTCTTTAGAAGAGCAAGCCATAAAAATGACTGACTGAATTAGTTCAACCACAAGCAATAACTCCAATTATAAATATATTAGTAACCCGCAGAGATTTCAGCTCAGATCTAATGTCAGCTCGTATAACTCTTTTGCTTGTGTAGACATGTTTACCATTTCAGATATCCAGATCGTGCCTTTCCGTTTGAAAAACACTTGAAGGTTGAAGAAACACTCAAAGAAAATGAAGGTGCCGGTGACATGTTCAGTATTTAATCTGTTCCAGTCTAAATTTGGTGCATTGGTGCAGTTTGTTTAGGCAGGTGAGAACAATGCAGTCACACCCAGGTGCAGACCAAAATAACTGGGCAGAGTCTGTCTGAGTGAGGTGATCTCAGTCCGGTGAACCCGAGCGCCTTTGCAATGAGAAACTGAGTCGACCTTGAAGGGATCTAATTGCAGGTAGTGAACCATATAAGTCAAATACATTTTGGGTCGTGGTGATTTTTAAAAAAAAAAATTTCATTTATTTATATATTTATTTTTTTTTTTTGCAAAAGCAAAAAAATGCAGGACAGAGCTGAAGTACTGTAGACCTGCAATGTGTTCTGGGTATTTGGACAGAGACACATGCAAAAAACGAAACAAACAATAAATGCTGGATGGGACAGAAAATGAACCAAATAGCTCGATTTCAATCTTTTTAATTATTCGTTTAACACGAGGTGTGGGCATTATGATATTGCATCTACCTGTCTGTTAGTTTGTCCATCCTTGATTCCTGTTATTGTGATATCTCAAAATGAGTGGTTGACGGTTTGCAGGATTGATAATAATTAGCACTATAAACGGCAGATGAACTTATTTTGGAATTGGTTCTAACAGGGTCAAGGTCAAATAAATGAAATACACTACCGGTCAAAAGTTTTCAAACACCCCAGTTTTTCCAGTTATTTATTGCAATTCAAGTCGTTCAAGTCCAGTGAATAGCTTGAAATGGTACAAAGGTACGTGGTGAACTGCCAGAGGGTAAAAAAATAATGTACACTTCAGAATTATACAAAAAGGCCTTTTTCAGGGAACACAAAATGGGTTAACATTTAAAAGCTGTTCTGCAGCAATGGAGGTTGATCAAGCCTTGAAAGCTGGTGCCACTAATTCCCACAGGTGTTCCGGTAGTGTAGTTTTTGACAATTTTGATTAATACAAATTAGAAACAAGGACTAGACTTGGTTGCTGGTGGTGGACGCATCCATGTCAACTCCACTGATGTCAGGATCTACTTCATTGGTTTCCTAAAGAACAATTCAGGTCATGATCCTTTAAAGTTTTTTTTTTTTTTTTTTTTGTATAAACAGAATAATCACATGCACCCTGCATGATGGCAACATTTATGGTGAGGTGTTTACTTCTCTGTGTCAGAATGGGCAAAGAAAAATTCCTCAATCTATAGAAAAAAAAATGGGGAGAAAACAAAATATCATACTCCTATAGAGTCACTCTAAAGAACCTCTTCTGGTGCCTTTATTTTATTGCCAGATGATATCCTGAAAAAGTATATTACATTTTTACTGTCATATAAAAACAATATGATTATCAGAGTACATTAGTGTCTTTTTCTCTGCATAAAGAGAAAGATGCTTCTTCTGCACTTCCAAAAGCAGTTTAGCCTCTGAATGACTTTAGATGATAACAAAGTAAAGTCCTTCTTCTTCGATTGAATGTTATTTGATACCGCAGCGATCGCAGATTCTTCATTTATCTTGCAATAAGGAATATTTGCGTAGTCTTACAAGATATACATGTTATTGTAAACAGCTCCAAATCCCGGCCAAATGCCAGTATAAGTGTAACTGATGACTGAATTGTAGACTCCCAGAACTCTGAATCCAGCTTATTAAAGGGATTCATCTGCGACTGACAGCACATGTGTAAAACCCCACTGTTGATTAATTGTCACATTAAAGGGATCAGGGCAGACCTCTCAATCAGCGAGTTGAAAGTTGGAATAATTGTGAGAGAGTAATATGTTCGATGCGGAATTTTTGAGCAAGTGTCGTTTCCCCCCTAAACCAATCTGAAGTTGTCTAGACAAGCCTCGAGGCTCCGAAACTTCTGCCAAAGAAAGTACTGTTGGTTCATTTATATCTATTTGACATAACTATCTGAATTATGGATCAGTGTTGACTTCTGATCTGTTTGAGTAATGCAATCTGACATGGCTACCCCAACGTGCCAGGCAATAATGGTAAATGATTCCAGATAGGTTTCCTTTGAAGTGCAATGTCTAACAGTGAACCAAATCATTTGGGTGAAGAAGGATGTGATTGCATTCACCAGTATTACGCTGAAATTCCTGTTGCCTAACATTAACGTTTAACAAACATGCAATCTCGGTTCTGTGTGGAGACGTTCTGTAGAAAATTATTTACATTGTCTTAATTAACGCCAATAGAAATGTCATAAAAGCGTGTTTCAGAGAGCGTACACGCAGACACGAGTCAGACTCAATGGAACACTGGAAAACCCCGTCGATCCGGTCACAATAAATTCAGACATGGCTTATGGAAGTGCTGGGGAAGAAATGAAAATGTATTGATGAGCTGTCAGCTCCAAATAAGCAATGATAGAAAAAAAAAGGCCAATGAGAACATTTTGAGGAAAGTTATTACACGAGAAGGCTCAGAACTGCAAATCGTGAATGAGCAAGGCAATGATTACAGGATCATTAGAGGAAACAATCACCAGAGAGATTTGCTCTACATGGATTTCCTTTCCTGCTAATCTAAGTGTGATCCTCTGCATCTTGTTCTATAAAGAGAGTAAGGACGATGTCCTCACTAACCCGCAAGCTTATGTTTTCCCTGGTTCACAGTCGGAATCTCTTACGATAGATATATTTGATATTTGCTGTGTGGTCTGGTTTAGTTCCACCCTGCAGATACTTATTACTGTATAAAAATCATCCAATCATGGAGAACATGGAGCTCAGTAAATTACAAAAAACACACAACGACTATTAAATAACTCACTTAAAATATTTTGTGTATCACGTCCACTGATTATTTCCTTTTTTTTGTTGTTCATTTGTTTAGAATATATCCGGACTATATCAGTTGACTCAAATGTAACTGTTCAGCAGCTCCTACCTACCAAAACCAAATCAATCTCTGTGGCCTGAAATACACAGCATATTTCCATCACTTCCTGCAGGTGGATCTATTCACTTGGGTCAGATCGCTTCCTGACTGCAATCGAACTGTGCTAGAGTTCATTCGGGAACAGTCACTCAGATGCTTCTAGACCCATTGGTCCTGCTCCCAAGTGCGATTGCGGTGTTCTCACATGACTAAATGAAGTGCATCAAGGGGGAAAACGTTCATCGAACCAGAGTTCACCCAGAAACTCGATGCAAAATGTTTAAGGAGCAAAGTAATTTGCCTTGGTAAATGCGAGCTGCGTATAAGGTATACGTGCATAAAACAAATCTTGTACCTGTTTAACTATAAATAGACTTGAGTTGAGACAAAGATAAGTGGGAAATTGGCAAGCAAAGTTACTGCTGAAAGACAGATCAAGCAGTTACCAAATTTGTGCGATTCTGCTCCGGTCCTGACCACAACTAATGTGTGCTTTTGGGGAGATTAGACGTAAATCCAAACAATTCACAGTAGGCACTTCAGTGAGGTGCTTTAAAAATATCAAATTTGAACTCAACTTAAGTATGATAAGATATTTACAGTCCTGCAACTCATACTGTATACAGCCCTGTTTTATTTTTTTTTTTGCTTCAATTGTATATTTGTAGCTCAGATTAAGAAAGTTCAAATATTTCAAACTGGAGATGTCCGCCC
>JAOVYU010000063.1:1455846-1470288 GCA_025674565.1 Synodontis membranacea | reverse complement strand
ATATCAGACCCCTTGATTTTTTCCTGTATAATTATGTAGCAGCCTAATGCACTTAGTACCAGATAATGACAAAGTGAAAAGAGAATTCTACACATTTTTGTAAATTTATTAAAAATAAAAAACTGAAATATAACATTTATATAACTATTCAGACCCTTTACTCAGTACTAAATTGAAGCACCTTTAACAGCAATTACAGCCTCAAGTCTTTTTGAGTATGATGCAGCAAGGTTTCCACACCTGGATTGGGGGATTTTCTTCCATTCTTCTTTGCAAATCCTCTCAAGCTCAGTCAGGCTGAATGGGCACCTTTGGTGGACAGCCATTTTCAGGTCTCTCCAGAGATGTTCGATACGGTTCAAGTCAGGGTTCTGGCTGGGCCACCGTAGGACATTCTCAGAGTTGTTCCTAAGCCACTCGTGTGTTGTCTTCACTGTGTGCTTTGGGTCATTGTCATGTTGGAAGGTGGACTATCAGCCCAGTCTTGAGTGTTGTGGAACAGGCATTCAGCTTTCCATCAACACTGACCAGTCTCTCATTCATTCCCTGCTGCTGAAAAACACCCCCACAGCGTAATGCTGCCACCACCATGCTTCACTTTTGGGATGGTATTGGACAGGTGATGAGCAGTGCCTGGTTCCCTCCAGACAACATGTTTAGAATTGAGGCCAAACAGTTCAATCTTGGTTTCGTCATCTTGTTCCTCACAGTCTGAGAGTCCTTCAGGTGCTTTCATGTGTTTTGTACTGAATAGAGACTTCTATCTAGCCACTCTGCCATAAAGCCCAGATCAGTGGAGGCCTGCAGTGATGGTTGGCCTTCTGGAACTTAGTCCCATCTCCACACAGGATCTCTGGAACTCAGTCAGAGTAACTTTCAGGTTCTTGGTCACCTCTCTCACTAAGGCCCTTCTCCGTCAGTTGCTCAGTTTGGCCGGGCGATCAGCTGTTGGAATGAGCTCGAGTGACACAAACTAATTCCATTTGAGAATTATGGAGGCCGCTGTGATCTTGGGAACCTTCGGTGCAGCAGAAAAACTTTCTACACTTCTCCAGATCGTATCCAGTGCCTTGCAACAATCCTGTCTCTGAGCTCAGCAGGCAGTTCCTTTGACCTCATCGCTTGGTTTTTGTCCTGATGTACATGTCAGCTGTGAGGCCTTTGATAGAGAGGTGTGTGCCTTTCCAAATCATGTTCAATCAGTTTAATTTATTGCAGGTGGACTGCAATCAAGAGAAATGAGCTAAAGTTCAAGTGTTGTTTCAAAGGGTCTGAATAGGTAAGGTTTTTTTTTCTGTTTAATAAATTTACACAAATGTCTAAAGTTCTGTTTTATGGGGTACCGAGTATAGATTAATGAGGAAAAAAATTTATAAAACAATTAATGATGCTACTGAACAAAAATTGTAGCATCAGGCTGCAACATAACAAAATTGGGAAAAAAAAAACATGAAAGGGGTCTGGATCTAGAAAAGGGATCTAGAACTTTGTAATATAGCGCTTTTATTATTTTTTTTTTACCATTGTTTTCAATTATGGTCACATTTTTATTTAATCTTGTTCCAAATATCTTAATATTTTACATGTTTCTGTAAGTAGAATATTACCGTAGTAGTACAAGCATGATGGAAAAAAGTCAAATAATTATTAGTGATTCATTTATAATTTTTTTCTTGGTTGTGTCTATAATTGTTTTAAATGTAACTGTATACTGTCTATACTTATATTAAATTCAGTACGTAAATGGCAACCCTAATAAGAATAACAAGATTTAGCCTTAAAAAAATGTTGTTGAGTTTATGACATCGAAAATATCTGACATGCTTCCTAAGATGGAACTCTCCACCCTGAAACAAATGTGTTATACTGTAATATTTGTGATGTGCTTAGTAGCCCTGGTGATAATTTGATGGTCGGTGCTGTTATTCCTGTGAGACGTTAGCGATGGTCTGCCGTGGCTGCTATCACGGCTTGACATTGCTAGCACAGTTACAATGGCCTTCGATAGGAGAAAACTATCTCAGAGATAAGGGATCGGGTTCTGCCGTTATCTCCCAAACAAACAAAAGACTAATAGGTTTATTATTAATGCAAAATCCAACGTAGAAGGAGTAGAGACAGCGGACAGTTCCACAATGCAATGCAGATTTACAGCAGAAACTGCTGCATGTCACTGCCATCTCTATCCCCAGGTAGTCAAACGGTATTGTCGTGACATGACGTGAGATGCCGAGGAAAGAAATGTAAATGAGAAACGTCAACTTGCCTGCAAAATAAATCTTGGACGCTTTTGAATATCTCGTATACTAAAGAAGTCATTCAGGGTGGATTTTTCCTTCAAGTATGGTTTTTAACCTTTCATGATGTTTGTCCAATAGATTATGCCTTAAGTGTGTATTTATTTGAAATTGCTATGTGTTTTTGACTTAAATGTATGGAAAAAAAAAAAAAAAACACTCTACAAAATCAAGTGATTTGAATGTATGAGAGCTGATGTATACAATGTATTCTTACATTTGTGACCGGTTTCAGAATATCCATTTCTTACATAGCTAGAGGTTGTATTGTTGTAAATTGTGTTGTGCCTCTCTGTGTCTTTTCCTGATTTGTTTATAGGGGCCCATGCTAAAAAACAGGGTGAAGATTTAGCAGATAATGACGGCGATGAAGATGAAGGTATTCATTTTGGCGGTGAAGGCGGTAGCATGTCTTTGAATTTGTTTGGGATTTTTTACCCCCCCCAGTACTTTTTGAATGAAACCTTTGGTATATATTTGTATCTTCCTCATCACCATGACCCAAAGCATCAACATAGTGAGAGTGAATGTGAATGAATGGAGTTTGGTTTTGTTTGAGATCGTCCTCAGAAGGTTCACTGTTTTAGCAGTCGCCTTAAAATTGTGAATTTATGGAAAGTCAAATCTCCTCAAGTGTCCTGATCTGGAGATAACTGATATATGTAAGTCAAATGGAAGCACTGTCGGTCAGATACTGAAAGCCATATTGAATGTGTCAGAAGATAAAAGTGAAAGCCGTTACCAGCAAGTTTGCTGCCTGATGGTGTGAAGTATCAGAATATATGCAAAGTATAACTCGGTTTAAAATAATTTGTTTAATTGGGCACAAAATATTGTAATTTTGGTTTTCGCCGATCTTGATCTCTTGATCTTGCTTTGATTTGACTGTTAATGTATTGCTTATGATAACGTAGCAGACCTTTCTCACAGAACTTTCAGTGTATCTAACGAGACACCCAAAGTGCTGATTTTGTGCAACATAACATCTGCTTATTCAATCAACCATCCAATCAACCAATCATATGGCAGCAGTGCAACACATAAAATCATGCAGTCACTATAGACGGAGGCTATGGTGAGTGCAGGCTCACCAAAACTGAACAGTTGGGATTGGGAAGATTGGAAAAAAGCCTAACTGTCAGCTCAGACCAATCTTTTCTGACCTCGTTTTCGCAGGTAGAAGTGTCGCTCACTGGATGTTTTTTGTTTTTTGCACCATCCTGTGTAAGCTATAGAGACTGTTGTGCACGACAGCAGTTTCTGAAATACTCAAACCAACCTGTCTGCCATCAGCAACCAGACCACATTTTTTTTTCTTTTTTTTTTTCTAATTTCGACCTGTACAGTATCAGCTTGAATTTATTTATTCTGTTTCTGCAATATGATTGGCTGTTTGGAAATTACATGAATGAGCAGGTGTAGAGGTGTTCAGGAATTCCTTGATCTTTTAATAGGAACTTCAAGGTTTGATTTAGAATACACCACTGCAGGTATGAGAAAAAGAAAGTGCACCCTCCTTCAATTCTATGTTGTTGGGTTTTTTTTTTTTATTAGGACCTAAATAACAATTGTATGATGCTCAGTAACTTCTATAAACAAACAAATAGCCTCAGGTGGCAATACGAACGGCAATAGATTTCATTATGGGTTTTTTTTTTCCTGAAATAAAACCAACATTGAGAAAACAGGTGGGGAAAAAATTTACACGTTGCAATTCAGTAGAACCGTTTTTAGCTACAGCATTTATACTTGATGTATAAATTTTCTGTAGGAGTTTATCCATCTCTCACATTGGCCCACTCTTCTTTACAACAGTTCATTGATACTTGAGGGCACTGGTTTATGCACAGCTCTCTTAAGATCCCACCACAGCATCTGAGGTCTGGATTTTAAATTCACCATTGCAACACCTCGATTGTTTCATTCTTTAGATTTGCTGGGTTGCTTGGGATCATTGTCCTGTTGCATGAACCAGTTTTGGCCCAGATTAAGCTGCTGGACAGGCGGCCTCACATTTGCCTTAAGAATATTGTGGTGAAGTTCATCGTTGTCTCGGTGACTCGAATTCCTAAAGCCAGAGAACATCACCCCTCCACCACTGTGGTGGACAGTTTATACAAAATGACCAAACATCTCCACCTTGGTCTCAACAATCCAAAGATATTGTTTCAACTGTTTCGTTCCCGAATTAATTATTTGGAGAGGAACTCGTTCCTAGCCACTGCTCAATGAAAAGTATATCTTTCACATTTAAAATATATAACATTTAATACGCTTACAGAGGCCTGTATGTCAGATGACGTAGCTCTTGGGTTCTTCTTTACATCTCTGAGCATTAAATGGTCTGACCTTCGACTGAATTTGCTGAAGATTGGCAATGGTCTTGAAGGCTTTCCGTTTGTGCACAATCCTTCTCACTGCAAAATGGTGAATTTCAAATTGTTTGAAAATGGACTTTCTTCTTCCAAAGTTCTCCTGTTATCCAAGTGGTCACATTTCATAATGTTGCCGTTGATGTTATTGATGTCACCCGAGGTTATTTCTTTGTTTATAAAACTTGGTGAAAAAAAAGACACAATTTCTATTCGATTAATAAATACCCAGAATTGAAGGAGTGGTGTACTTTCTTATTAAATTAAATTATTATTAAAGTAAATAATAATTGAAAATGATGGGACAAATCTGTAACAGATTGGAAAAACAATTCAAATTAGCATCAAATCAAGTGCTTTCATGTTTCCTGATTATTTAAAAACAAATAAAAAAAAACAACAATTAACCCGATTTATCATTTTGGTTCAAGGGAAAAGAGATTTTAATCTCTCAGTATTTAACTTGGTAAGAATTTGCTTCGTCGAAACTAGGTCAGAAAAACTACCAGCTGCATGAGTGATAGCCAGCCATAATTATAAATGGGTCAAACTAGCAACATGCACTCTGTTGTGATTATTCTTCTGATAGGGAAGGGTCGCTGGAGTAATAGGGAATATGGGCAGAAATAGCCGGCCAGCTGTAATTACATTTTGAATAATTTGTTGTTTATCGAGTTGGCATCTCTCTGAAGGCGTTATTTGCAACCTCAAGGTGTGATGGGTCTTTTCGACTGCTTCCAGTACTCAGATTAATGTTTAACATTAATGTGTTCATTTAAAACACATTAGGACAACGTAAAAGGGCAAATATGGGGAATTTTTTATTTATTTATTTATTTTTTTTTATATATGATGTGGATTTAAGCTAATCACGCTGTGACACGCTTATAACTGGAATGACGTCACACGCGCACCTGATTTGTACTATAGAGCAGGGTTGGATTGGAGTGATAAAGTGACTGTGCTAAGCAGATAGTGCATGTTACTTGCTTTTTTAATGTATGTATTTATCATTTTATTTATATGATATTTTTAAGGTCAGATATGGCAGGCACAGTACAAAGGAAGGCTTCAGGTGATACTAATCATGCAAAATAAATAAATAAATAAATAAATAAATAAATTCAACCAGGGCGTGGTGCAGTTATCTGTGCTGCAGTAAATGTAAATGTTTGCCGGCGTGACTGATAAAGAATAATATCAAAGCTGATTTTTTTTTTTTTTAAGAAGGAGGTGAAGGCAGTTAACTGAAGAGATAGAAAACGAAGAGTCGCTGAAAGGATTAACAGCAGAGAAAGAATGGGGGGGGGGGGGGGGGCAGAAAAGTCACCGCTCAGCAATAGCATTGTTCAATTTCAGTATTTATCTTGGGATATTTGGAGCTCAGGATGGATATCTGGCGAGATTAGAAAAGGGGAAGTATTCTTTCCATGCCACAGTAAACGGCTTAAACCCCAGAATCTATTTGCAAACCCAGCCACTGCTGTTCTGTTGCTCGTCTGCCCTTTTTCCGGATTACTCAGGTGAGTTATATGCTCGGCACTACGCTGCTATACTGTATCGAACATGGGTTTTGTGTGCTCTTTGTAAGCAACCCCTGCTGTGGCTTGTCGTTTTTTTTTTTTTTCGGGTCAACCGTGGCGTGGTTTGTCAGTCTCGGCCCAGTGCTTTTTTTTTTTTTTTTTTCTTTCCTGCGCCAGCAACCAAAGCTTTTCTTTTTGGAGTGTTCATGTGTGTGGCTGAAAAAGACTTACTGAAGAAGCATGGTTAGGAGGATTAGATATGGTGTTAATAGATTCAGAATCGACATGTCTCTCTGGCAGAGGCTGAGGCAGAGGTCATGTACCGAAGCGTGTCCCTGCAAAAAAAAAAAAAAAAAAAAAAAAAACAGGTTTGGTCCGAGGCACTTGCTTTAGACTTACAATTGGTCTGGCCAGACAATTCCATTGCTGCCTTCTGCAAAGATATGGTGCCTGAGGCTGCCCTCTGTGAAAATCCACTTGGCCAAGGATAGCCTAGTGTGTGCTCAAATGGCAAAGTGTCCTGCCAGATGCTTTACCACCTGGCCCCGGGGCCATTTCCACTGCCAAAGCAGTAGGATATGAAAGCAAGGCATGGATACGCCGCTTGGGTTGAATATAGGTGCTTTACTGTAGGTGTGCTTGTTCTGTCCCATTCTTTGCATAGCAAACCAATTGACCTGTATTTGTATTATCTTACAGTATCATCTCTTTGCAATTGCCCCAAGGGACAGGGCTAGAGGGAAAATCATTTGTAAACATGGCTGCTATTAAATAAGCTGAAAATAAAACACCAAAAACATATGCCTGAAGCCGAGCGCTGGTGACATTAATGTGTATTGGAGCGATTATTTACCTTGTTTATTTTGTTGCCGTATTTTATTATCTCCGATAAAGTAATTGAATATAAGCGCACTACTTTTATTGCCAGTTCCTCCGAAAGTGATAATTGAGTAGACTAGGCTACAAAGCCACTTTTGATGCTTTAATAGCACTGAGATGATTTTCTTCAGGTGTTGTATCAGTTTTTCTCAGAAGCAGATGGCACTACAAATAACTGTTTAGGATTCTTCTCTCGAAATTGCCACGGTGTATGAACTGCCTCAAATGTCCTACTTAACAGTCATGTCCTGCTCTGTGCTAAGCAGTGGATAAGCCATCTTAGAGCGATACAGCTGTAAAACTATTTGGAAATATTCAATAAAAAAAAAAATGGGGACGTAAGAAATAGCGACTGTGAACAGGAGAAGACCCGGAAGCTCGGCCGTAGTGGACGATCCTCCGCGTGGCCTTTCGTTGGATCGGAGGACCTGCATTAATATAGTTACGCCATTGTATAACGCGTACAGTTCAGCCCCTGTATCTGCCTCCGTTTTATATAATCGCTGTGTACTTGAGCAGAATCGAGCGCCCACCATCTCGCAATCTACTTAGCCAGCCGTTGTCATCTCGATTCAGAAGGCGCTTTATCTTCTGCTCATTTGGCAGACCGAGAAAAAAATGTCGCAAACTTGTTTCGGGTGGCCCCTCATCCACTTAGAGCTCTTAACAGTCACTGAAGTCTGCTGCAACCCAGGGAATTTGTTATTCCGGAAGGCCCTGCGGAAATCAGGCTAGCGCCAGGGAGCACTGTGTCATCCCTGTCGTAGTTGAAGCATATTTGGGAACGGTGGAGGTTCTAAATCACAGCAAGCGAATGAGGCAACATGGATGATGAATGGTGGCCCTGTTAGTCAGAGGCATGCACCTTAGCCTGGCCTTTCCCATTTTATGGAAATGGATCTGCAACTGTTTGGCTGCGAGAGAAACGCTCCCTAATGAGGACAAAGAACGCTTGGCTTTGACTCTCCCCACCTGTCTAGCTATTAGGATTGATTCTATTGACTTCCAGCTGTCAGTCAGCATGGTTTCAAAAGACAATGGGCCAGTTTATGTTCATTTCCTGCTGTTAGGAGAGGAAAGCTCAAATATAGCCCTCGTGGCTCAAATGTAGAGATTTGAAAGGGCTTATTTGGGGATATTATGTAAAGTCCTCCAGGTGGTAAATACTTATCATTCACCAGTGATACAAACAGTTTTATTGGTTTTAAGGTTTCCGTACTGTACAGATCTATTTGGTGTGATTCTAAGGTTGGATCTGTAAGCGAGTGCTTTAGGTTTGACCAGAGGCTGTTTCTCCTATGCATCTTTCCTTCCCTCCCTCTTTTCCTTTCACCCTCTCTTTCCAGCACCCCTCTGCTACCAAAGGCCAGGCTTCAAAAGAGCACATCAAACCACCTGGCTGTGCGCTTAGCTACAATATATTTCATGCACAAGTGCCATGGCCAGAGCCCAAAGAAGCCGTCTTCTTCAAAGGTCACTTTCTCCCATCTTGTTCAGGGGCGGCAATGTCAAAATCTAAGACAAAATATGCAAAAAAAAAAAAAAAAAGTCGGCACACATACAGGCACTGTTGCAGCGAATTAACATCTCAGTTTCTCAATATCCATGCCACGTAAAAGGAGCTGGGCAATGCGATGCTGTGACCGCGAATTGTCATGGAGTTGTAATTTGCGTCACACGTGACGTAATTCGCATTGACGGGAGCCGCATGCGTTCCTTCAAAATCAACTCTTGTCAACCAGATCACCCGTTCAGTCAGCGGCGCTCATTGCTCATAGCGTGCCATTCGGCTCCTACGGAGTGACACCGTTGACATTGACACCGTTGACAAGTGGCCCGGTGAGATTTATGAGGGCTGGAGAACAGGCTGAGTGACAGCACTGCGGGCTCAGGGATGACTTACACCACTCGTGGATTCACTAATCATCAGATGCCAAAGTGCGACATCGAGGTCATAGCCTCGTCTATGTTGACTCGTCTTCAGAATCATGCGTTTTTATTAATTATTAACGTCAGAATAAGCACTATTTCCAGTGCACTCAGAGATGAGGTTAAGATCCATTAAGGTTTTAATGCTTGCATTCTGAGAGTTGCGTGAGAGCGTGTGTGTATATGCATGCATGTGTGTGTGTGTGTATGTGTCTCATCACCTTCTCTAATGAGTCCCTTTATCCACATGCGTGAAGCTGAGAGTTTACATACAGCAGATCTCGGCCGGGGGTTCACGTTCTCTCCTTCTTTTATCCCAAATGATGAATGCATGAAATGGAAATGTGTTTACTTTGTATCCAACCTTTCACTGTGCCTTTCTTCTTTTTTTTTTTTCAGTGCATACTTTTTTTTTATTTTGGAAATGCAGCGACATGCTGCCTGTGTGTGTCTTGTTTTTAATGCTGTCTCAGTATTTCAGCAATAATTAGGTGCGAGGATCAGGTGCTGGAAGAATTAACGTATCCAGTTGCAACTAGTCGGGTGTTCTAACGGTTTTAATACAGTTCCAAGTTCCAAGTTCAAAACTGCACTGGTGTGAATCAACAAAAGAGGCTTCTGATAACACTGACATGACTAATCACTCTCCTTGTTCCACCCAGTACTTTTTATTCTCTCTCTCTCTCTCTCTCACGCTTCTTTCTGTCATATTTATTCTTTCTCTCGCTCTCTGTCCGCTTTCGATTGTTTTAATGTCCCATCCCTCACCGGTTACAGGAAATCTTTCATCTTTCCATTCATTCTCCTCACTCCGTGCATCGTCTCTCTTGTGTGAGATACGTGTTAGCCTAGAATTGTTCGTATTAAATCCATGCCTTATCACAGCTCTCTCAGATACCAGATAAGTCACACAAGTCCTAAGGCACAGGCAATCGAAAAGGGGAGGGGGGGGGAATTCAGCACCTACAAGAGGACATTTCGTTCATCTCGCAGTGCCGCTAATTAGTCATGACTATTTGTACGTAAATAGGCGTGAAGGCAATATGAAGAGCCCTCTAGTCGGCAGGAGGACGGAGCGAGCACGGTGTTTGTCGTTTGCAGTTTTTTTTTCCCGAGGATTTTGAATTTTCAGTCTGCAGTAGCCATGGCAACCACAAATACCATATAATTGTTTGACTGTGAGCCCAGTAGCTCTTTGCAAGCACTCAGAGCCAAACAACCACCAGACCTAAGAGAGAGACAAAGAGAGAATCACGTCTGTCAAAACAGAGCCCTTCAGCCCTTTTCAATCATGGCCACATGTGGGGCTTCTTTTTTATTTTAATAGAATTTCATTAAAAGCTTAACAGTCCCTTTAGTGCATTATATGCCATGCTTAGATACATTTAGAAATAATTATGGAATTTTTAGACATGAAGATGTATCAAAAGCAGCATGAATACTGTGTGACTAAACTGCTCTTTTTTTCCACCAATAGCACCGTAGCAGATAATCGCATCTTATTCCATGACTGGGAAAATCTTTTTGCTCCCCTACTGGGGCATGCACCTCCATGTTCTTCTACTACACTGATTTCCTATAATAAGATCTAGAGCATGCGTTAAATTCCAACGTCACCATGGCGGCAACAGCACGCCTTGACAAAGCAAGCAATTAAATTCCGACCTCGCATATGGCTTCATCTGTTCATATCTCTCCGCTGTACATTATCAGTTTTTTTTTTTAAGTTTTTTTTTTATGAGCGGTAGATCAGGCAGCCATGTAAGTGTGGCTGGTATCTGGGAGGGTTGAGTGTTGAGCTTTTCTTTGCTGTGTGTTAGGGCTGAGAGAGCAGGTTTAACCGTGGCCACTCTTGCAGACATACGAGACACCGGCGCCAAACCTGTGATGGTGTACATTCACGGAGGCTCGTACATGGAGGGCACCGGGAACATGATCGACGGCAGCGTGTTGGCCAGCTACGGCAACGTCATCGTCATCACCCTCAACTTCCGGGTCGGCGTCTTGGGTAAGCCGCTTTTGTTGGTCTCGAAGATAGATGGTGTTCGTAAAATCATGCTGCTTTCTCTTTGTGCTGTTTTATTTTTATTTATTTTTTATTTAAGTACACATTATAATATTGCACAAATACTGAACATTTTTTCATTAAATGAGCATAAAACCTTTTTTTTTTTTTTTTACGTATCCATTCTTGGCGTTAATTGATTTGAATTTTTATTTACATATTACATATTTCTTTTTTTTTTTTTTAATATTAACAAAAGGGAATTATGAAGTAACCAATTTCCCAAAAGCTCTAATTATGAAACTGCAACTTGTAATTATGAAATGGTGTCCCATTTGAACGCTGACGCAACAGCCAGGCTCTACACAAACTGGGCCTTGCACGACTTTCACCTTATTGAGTCCATATTCAGGTTTTTTTCTTTTTGCATCTTTATACAAGCACATTGCACAACTTTTCTGTTTGCTTTAGCTTCCTTAATGTTGGAGAAGAGAATAAGGGTTCTTTTTAGAAATAGTGAAAGCAGGACCTTGAATATCAGTGGAAAGATAGTCATAAAGACTTTATTCTGTACATGTTTATGTAGGTTTATTTGTGCCATCTGTATCTGTTTGCAGCAGTGCAGACCGTTGCCAGAGAGCCAATAATTATGTCTGGGGGTGTTTGCCCTCCACCAAGTTCTATTTTGCTGCTGTGGATAGCTTGTTAAAAAGTGCAATTTTAAACATGCCTGGGCAAACCTTTTTCACGGTATCTGAAAAAAAAAAAAAAAAAACTATTACAGCTATCACAGAAATTATTCCAGTCTGAACAAATAGAAAGAAAAAGATGCCCAAAAAATATATTTAACTGCCACAAGAGCGGCAATTACGACTTGACAGCTCATTCTAAATATTTTTATCCACTGATAAACTTTGACAATTACTTAACCAGGTCAAACATGCAAATGTTATGCCCTGATGCCAGTGTTATGCAATAAGTACAGTACATAATCGATAGAATGCATTTTAATAAATAAGCCTATATGGAATGCCGAGTCCGAGACAAGTACCGTAATCTATAATCTGTATCAGACGCTGTGATTTTTTTGTCCCGTGAAGCAGACTGCAGGAACCGCCGTCACTGATACGCCGCAGGTGTCATTGAAATTCAGAGCAGGGTGAACCATTTTGAGCAAAAAGAAATAATTAAATAAATAATAATAAATGTAGCGATATTAATTCAGAGCGAGCATTCCTTTAATTCGGCAGCTTAGAAGGATGAGCAGGGAATAACTGAGGCTCAGGCAGTTAGACAATATAATGAAGTGGGGGGAAAAAAAGACAAGGAAACTCTAAAGTAGTATATGTGCGGCTCGAACGTAGCACGCCACTTTTTTAATTTATTTATTTATTTATTTATTAACTAGATTAGATTCTCCTGGCCAGGGTGTTGATTTGAGTAAGCCCATTAAGCTTGGACTGAATATAAAATGATGATCTGTAGCAGCAAAGCCTGCAGGTTATGATTCACTGGGATATTGCACATTGGGCCTCGTTCCTCAAGCTGGATAGATGGGGGGGGTTAAAGAAAAAAACAACATTCATATCATGCTCGTGTTCCAGAGTGTGTATAAATTTACACCTAAGAAGACTAATTAATGTAGACTTCATTTTTTTTTTTTAAATCATACACGTTCGGTTCATTGCTGCACTTTCGTGGATATATGGATGATACAAGTCAGGTATAAGCAGGGTTTTTTTTTTAGTTACAGACAAATTTATTAAAACTTTTGAGTCATTTCATATTAATGGCGTTACCTAAAGAAATATTAAAAATATGAAATAATAAAGAAGCAAGCCAAAAAAAAAAAAAAAAAAAATCAACAAAAGACGTCCAGTCATTCGATTGAGAATGCCAGGGCGTCTTTATTTTCGATGCTGTACAGCACTTTATTAGCGTCAGCACTAAGTGACCCGATCTGGTACATCTCAAGCTGCAATGTGTCATATACTCCCTAGTGTGCTTCGGACCATTCACTTCCTGCGGCCACATGCCCTTCTGCTTTTCTAGGCATCGTGGAGGGATTTCTGGCCGAGAGTCGAAGAAGCACTTTGCTTTGAATAAAAAAAAAAGAATAAATACAGTAAAAAACAAATAAACCTAATTTCCAGCATCTGCGTTTTTTAGACTACACAACTGAAAGTTTTTAGATTTTTTTTCTTAAATTGTGCAAAATAAAAAGCGTACCAATTCTAATACCAAAATGGAGCATGCAGATTCTTAAAATGATTTGGTGCGGGCATTGTGGGACCAGGTGAAACTGATGATTTTTAAACTCAGACAGCACGACGGAACAGAACGGAGAAAAAGACTTCTCCCGAGACGGTCTTGCAAAATGTTTCATCTTCATCATGTCAGAGATGTTTTTCATGTTTGTTGGTCCTCTGTAGTAATTGTATAGCTACTAGTGATGCAGTAAATTGGGGCTCAGTGCTGGTTCTCGAGTTCTGTCTGAACGTTCCCCGTACAGCTCGGCGTACAGGTGGAAATGAGCGAGTGGCAATGTCAAGCAATGTAATTGTTTCCCTCACCAGAAAAAAATAAATAAATACAAATTATACACAGTATGTTACAGTGCACAATTTTGCATTTAATTGCGTCGTTCTTTTCTCGCGTTAATTATATAACAATCAGTTGCCTAACGCTGCACCTTTTCTTCACGTGACAGGTTTTTCTTTTTTTTTTCTTTTTTTTTTTAAATTTGCCCTTCCTGTCCGCATGCTATAAAGCACTTTGAACTCGACCAGGATAATTATGTCTAGATGATACCGTGATCTTTCAATCTAGGTTATGGGACTTCAAATGTCACCGAGTACTATGTAAGTTACCGACAGTAACGAAAGACCTATGTTCCATCCTGCCTAATATTATTTTTTTTTCTTCTGCAGTTTGCTTGTGTTATTCCTATCTGATAGAAACAGTAATTATTGCTTCAAAGGGTCAGCCATCTCTCTCCTGGGGCTCCATTTGCAAAGCTTTAGATCTGAGCCCTTCCTCATTTAGATGAATGAGAATTCATTACAGGTTTAATGTTTAATTATAAAAGTCGGGACGCTGGTGAGACCCACATGCCAGGATGTGGCATATGGAGATCTACAGGCTCCTAAACTCGGAGGTAACTAAGGAACGTGGTTTGTTTACTTTTACAGAACCGTTTTTTTTTTTTTTTTTTTTTTTTTTTTGCAACCAGGCTACCGAGTGGCATTTACTGTATGTGTGGCGAGGAGGGCATGCTTTTATGCTTTACTGGGGACCAAATATCATTACCAGAATCAGAATGTTTGGGGACGCCGTGAGGACATTTGGCTTGTGCCTTCAATTGAACTGTTTTTGTTTCTTTGTTGTTGTTTTTAAAGGTCCACTATGTAAGATTTTGAGAGCATCTATTAGAAATA
>JAOVYU010000063.1:1361662-1395353 GCA_025674565.1 Synodontis membranacea | reverse complement strand
GTGGGGGGGGGGGGATTTTGGGGTTGACAGATTTCATGCGATGTTCCAGCTGTTGTTTCTTTTTTTTTTTTTTTTTTTTTTTTTGCTCATTTCCTCGCTTTCCTGTTTTTAATGCATTTTGGCACCACTGTTTGAAGCTGCGAAGAAGCATAAGTGCTGTACAGACAGCATGAGCTGTATTTTGTGCCTAATGAGGAGAGTGTGTGGAAAAAGAGGAGGGAGAAAGGGAAAGCATATCTCCGAAATGGCCGTAAGGTATTTCTCTGCCTCTCATTGTGGAAGAGTAGGAGTTGGTCTGCCTGGAGATGTGTTTTAATCTATGGGTGTGTGTGTGTGTTTGTGTGTGTGTGTGTGTGTGTGTTTCAGTCTTCTACACTGGCTAGGCTGCATCTCTAAAACCTAATGAGATAGAAATCTTTAAAAGCTCGGAGGCAGAACTGTTAAAACCACAGTGCTCGATTGTTTTTAAGATATACAGAGCCTTTTCTGCCTATAATCGACCCCGAGATCTCACTACCATGATGCCGTTGGAAATTGGGAGGAGTATACGCTTCTCTCTCTCTCTCTCTCTCTCTCTCTCTCTCTCTCCCTCCCTCCCTCTTTGTACCTCGAGTTAAATCTTGCTCTCAGCATGCTAGAGCGCCATGGTCTGGGCTGGACGTTAGGTTCTTCGAAGACCCCCTAAGGGTCTGCTTCTGCCGATTTTTTTCTCGCAAATTTAGCTGCCTTGTCCACACAAGCTCCTGGCAGCTGAAACTGTACCTCGGCCATCCAGGCTGGCTGACGGAATTAAAGTGGAGCCAGGACTAGAAGTGATCTCTCCTTTCACGTTTTCACGGTGGAATTGCACGCATTTTGTGCACGGCTATAAATCCCCCCTTAACGTAAATTCGATTACAAATATTATGCTTTTTAGAGTGTTTACCAAATTACCTCTTTCTGTCTGAGTGAGAGTTTCATGGCGAGCTCGGCGATTCCAAAAATAGTGTACCCTTGGCTCCAGTCAGCCTTGATCAGTGGGAGGTTGTTATTTCGTCGCTGGTGGTGTTTTTCAAAAATATCCCTTCTCGCAAATGCCGCGTAGATGGAGGGAATCGTTTAGACTTGACACACTGGCGTGAACCCATTTGGCTGCAAAGTGCATGGACGAGGAATCCGAAAAACACTTTAACGGGGTGTTGAATCTAATGAGATTAGCGGAGACGCTTACGCAGAAATGGCACCGAGATAAACAGCAACGACACAATAATAACTCATTATTCCCCTCATCTCTGTATCGGCACCGGTTACAGCTCACTGACGTCTTGGTGGTTGCGTTGGCTGGTTCATGACTCTCTGTGTTTTCTGCTTGTTGGGGGGGGGTTCTTTTCTGTTTTGCAGAAAGAAAATGGGAGCAAAAGGAATGTTGGTGATGTTTACTTGTGCTATGGGTGGAAAAAAAAATGTGTTTGTCTCACAGCCTTCTGTATGTAGGTCTGGCAATGCAGAGAGGGCGAAATTGTCAAAATAGAAGGAGAGCGAGAAATAAATAGAGGGAAAGGAAGGCATCAAAGTCATCATAAGAAAGATAACCTGGAGCAGTAAAGCCCTTTCCAAGCACTTTGCTCGGCCGAGGTTTGCCTGTCGTTATCATTCATAGCTTAGTTGGTGAAAGATGTCTTTCGTGCATTTTCTACAGAACATAATTATAGTGCAATGTCTGATTTTAAATCCAGATTAAAAAAAATAGCACATTTAACTCTGCCTAGGGTTAGCGTCGGGGCATTTCATGATTTATTGCAGTTCTCATAGATGTATAGCTAATTCAATGGGCTGTAGCAATATGATACAGTACTATATATAGTATTGCGCTCTTTCTCTCTCTCTCTATCTCTCTCTCTCTCAGTGTCCAAATTTTTGGGGCTAGTTTGTTAGGTTTTGTTTCGTTATTTGTTTCTAAGGGTCTGAAAGGATCATGCAACCTCTGATGCAAGTAACTCGGAATTATTATTATTTTTGCTGCGTCAAAAAAAAAAAAAAAATTATTTCTGCTGCATCGAGTCACCACCGTATCATTTTAATTTTTCCACATCATTAAACTCATTAATGATTTGTGTTCATTCTGTAAAAGTTCTTTTCTTTACGTTTACATTTGTTGAGGTTCAACTCAAACTCCAGACTGAAAAGTGCTATATAAATAAAATTGTTGATGATATTATTATTATTATTATTATTATTATTATTGTTATTATTGTTGTTGTTGTTGTTGTTTTGTTGTTGTTATTATTATTATTATTATTATTATTATTATTATTATAGTAATTTTTTTTTCTTTCTCCCTTGCTATGTAAAGCGACCTTGGGTTTGTGAAAGGCAGTATATAAATGTAACTTATTATTATTATTATTATTATTATTATTATTATTATAGTGCTTTGCATTATAGTAAGTATTCCAAGTATTACTAAGGAGGTTACTCATTTCAGAATCAGAATCAGTATTGGTTAGTACCAAAAAAAAACAAACAAATACTCAGACTTGGGCTGAAAAAATGTATGTTGATGTATCCATAATAATTATAATAAGCACTAGTAACAGTAGTGGTAGTAATAGTAGTAGTAGTAGTAATGTTTAGGAAAGGATAAAGGGAGTGACAGGATACACAGAGAATCATAAAGGAATAGTGGGGAAAAGGAGGATGTGTTAACAAGGAGACGTGATGGAGGGATCTGCGAGATGGACTTGGATTGGTGAGAGCGGTGATTGAACTGGAGTCATGTTGGAAGATTAGTACAGTACAGTGGTATGGGCAGAGTGGAGGTGATGTCGCTGATGAACACTTTAGAGTGCGCGCTATCGACTGCGGGGCGTCGTGCCATGATTAGCGGAAGATATTGTCCTTGTCCGTTCTGAGAGACAGATCGATCCAGCCGGCCAGATGCTGTCGAACGGATCATTTCTCAGCCATCCATCCTCCATGGTTGGTGAATAAGGCTTTATTTGTGCAGTTTCTCTTGATCTCTCACTCTTTCTCCTCAGCCCCTGGATGCTGCTCCTCTTCCACCAGGATTTGAGTTGTCTAAGAGATGGGGTTCTAGTGCATTATTTACCTTCAGGATAACATGTGCAATACTCCACACAGATAGTAACCGGGGTTCAGAATTGAAACCTGGGCTCAGTAGTTGTGAGTCACCAACACCACCTGCTTTTTACAGTATATATATATATATATATACAGAAGACCAATACTGTAAAAAAAAAACAATATCCAGGAAGTGTGACCAGAGTAATTGTGTAATTGCGACTGTAATACATGTACTATATATTCCCCAGTCACTTATTGAAGGAACACATGCCCATGCAATAATCCAATAAAGCAGTCATGTGGCAACAGTGCAAAGCAGAGAAAACCAGATGTTCTTCCAGTCATCGCCTGTCCAGATTGGTGAACCTGTACCCACTATAGCCTTAGATTCTTGTACTTGGCAGACAGAATTAGAACCCCCATGTGGTCTTTTGCTATTGTAGCCCGACCGATTCAGTGTTCGATGACGCTGAGATGTTTTTCTGCTCACCGCCGTTGGTTTTTGAGATACCGTACTCGTCCCGTCAGCTTCAACCAATCATTTCTGCTAACAGAACTCACGCTTACTGGATGTTTTTTGTTTGTTTGTTTGTTTTTCGTGCCTTACTGTGCAAACTCTAGAGACTGGTGTGTGCGAAAATCCCAAAAGGTTCAGCAGTTTCTGGAAAACAGTCCCTTCGGGACCAGAAATCATGCCGGGGTCAAAGACGCCGAGATAAAAAAAAAAATTTCCACCATTCTGATGTTTGATGGGAAATTAACTGAAACCTTTAACCTGTGCCTGTATGACTTTTTTTTTTTTTTTTTTTTTTTTTTTTCCATTTCTCTGCTGTCACATGATGCTGTGTAGCCGATCATAATAATTGCACGGGCGAGCGGATGTACAGCCGACAGAACAGTTTCTATAGTCGTGTTGAAGTAGCCGGTGAGTGTTTCTGCTGAGATTTGTCTAATTAAAGTAATGGTGAATAAGAGACGTGAGCTAGTTAAATGGTACAGTCGAAAGCCACACCTTGATGACAGTAATTTGCTTAATTTAAATGCAAAGATGCGGCACAGGGTGGTGGGCAAAGTCTACTCGGAGGTGTGATTCAGCGGTGTAAGGACCACGGCTGATGGCATCTCGTGTCATATTACATTGTTTATGATCCAGTACACTAACGTGGTAAAACAGCATCAGGCATTATAATCCCCCAGCTCATTTCGCAGGCTGAGGGCAAGACTGGCGTGTAATATTCTATTATAACCCATGGGATAGCTGTTGCTTGAGGATAGGAATGGAGGGTGCACTGTTTGCCCTTTGTGATTGCAAAGGAATTGATTTACGGCTATTCTGCAGCCTGATCCATAGGTAGGACATTTGTGGCATTCCAAAAAATCATGCCTGGCCCTGGAGACAATTTGCTGCATAATAGGAATCCTCTATGCTGTTGTCTGAACAGAATTGAACATAACACTGCGGCAGGTAGCTGCATGACTGCACCTAGCATGGGTCTTTGCCATGTATGTCGTAACTATGGAGACAGGATTCTGAATCAAAGGTAGGAGATAGGACAGAGACGTATTCGTTTTGGTTGGACGGTCTACATCCCCACTGCTTCCTTCCTTGGTCCCTTAAACAAAAAAGAAGTGGGGCCTCGCAGTGAAAATCAAGGCTATGAGGAGAATCTGGATTGCACGAGCGAGGAAAAACCTGATGATAATGACACATTGGGCAGAACAAGAGATGATCCCTCCGTAGGATCCCAGGCCTCAATGGCAGGCAGACAGACTTTCAGGGATTTCACATTCACGCTGGGGAGATGGCTCAGAGGAATAAGCCCAGAGCACTGCGAGGCTAAAAAGCTATAATAAGTAGTGAGAGTGCAAATGTGCTAGTGTGTGAAGCAGCCAGTGGACACTAGAGAGAAGCTTATGAAGACAGGAGCCCCTGATGCCTCTCTGAGACGAGGGGTTTGCTGTCATCTCTGCTTTGTGCTCAAGTCGGCCTGATGGCCTTAGGAAAAAGGGGGTACTAAATTATAACTTTCCTGTGGGGTGGTACCTACAAGAGTACATCTTTTGCACCTTTAGTGACTGTCTATTTCATGCTAATGTGAATATGGCATACCTTTATAATGACTTAATTGACCTTTCATGAATCCACACCCCGGAACCGTTCTAGACCAATCCTACTTTAGCAATGGTTCTATGAGTGGGAGGCCTGTCCGCAAACTTTCAGCAGACAGGAAAATGCCAGAATGGTGTGACTATGGGACCTGCAAATCTAGATATCAGAAAAGTTTGGAGGGGAATATAATTTTCTTCCCCATTCTTATTAAGCATTAAATGTATTAATAGTGTTGTAGCACTCGAGACCGGTTTTTAAAGGTCTTGGTCTCGTCTCAGACTCTGCCGCATTTTTACTCGGTCTTGTCATGGACTCGGACAAAGAGGACTCGGAATTTTATTTCGAGACCAGCGGAGACCACGGCTCAGAGAATATTATTATTAATGAGCTGTTTAATGTCGGATTGGATAACTTCTTACTTCAAGTGCAAGCAACGATGTCAGTTCCGACCACGGTTACCCGACCCGCCCCCTTTACATTAGTGTTGTACTACTCGGTTTTTGAAGGTCTCGGTCTCAGCGAGCCCTGGTCTCGGTCTCAACTCGGTCTCGGCCCCTGAGAGTCTTGGTCTTGTCTCGGTCTCGACCCCCTCTGGTCTTGGTCAGGTCTTGGTCTCGGATGAGGTGGTCTTGACTACAGCACTACGTATTAAGTAATGTGGCATACCCCATAGCCAGCTTAATCCAGCCAAAATCAGCAGAAATGACTTCGTCTGCTCTAAGTTAAGCTTGCGATGCTACCTAGCTACCATTGCAACCTAAAGTAGCCAACATGTTATTATTACATACTGTTACTTTTACGTGCACAATCATTATGAATGTACCTTTAATTAGCTTAGAAAATACATACAACATACAACAAGCACATTACTAATAAACGATAAACACTAAATGTACAGATCTACTCCTAAGGGTACCACCCAAGCATCAATTAAAAGGATTTAGTTCCCTGTTTTCTGAGAGCGTATGCTGCTGCTCTGTATTGATCTACGGGGATTAGTGGTAACACGAACATAGAGTACAAAAATTTAAATTAGCATATTGCCATAATTAAGAAAAAGAGAGCAGGCCAGTAATTTATAAGCGTGTGTTTGATAATCAGTGCGCTCTCAGTTGTTGATGCGTAGCAGTGCGTATCCCACACGCGATGGGATGGTCCGCGTCGTGCAAGGTCACTGGTTTGTATCTGTAGCGAAATATAGTCCGTCATCGGCCAATCATAGCATCTGCTATGCAGCCGATTAACTAGTGTCTTGAGAGGAGGAGGCAGGCAGTCGAGGTCAACAAAGCCCAGGCATGCAGCAGCATTTTAGCTGGGCCAAATGAGTGATTACCTCCCAGCTCCTGTCATAATTCACCATGACCTCAATCTGCCAGCAAAGCCACTCGCTGATGGATAGGCCTGCAGGTTTATGCGCTCAGCACCCATGTCAAACAGAGCCTGAAGGCCCCGCTTTCTGGTGTTTATACAATGCAAACATAATAACAATCCCAAGTGTTCTTTGTGACAGCTAATTAGGATTTTATGTATTCAATAGCTACTTTTGTGGGCATATTTATTATACTGCATTCACCTGAAAAGTACAGTAAGACCAGTAATGTCGTTGGTTAGCACCCAGGGTCCTGAGTTCGAACCTAAGGTCCTAAGGTCCTGGGTTCGAACCGACTGGGACCTTTCTGGGTCGAGTTTGCCTGCATGGGTTTCCTCCAGGTGCCCCGTTCCCTCCCGCAATCCAGAAACAACTTGATACACTAAATTGTCCATAGGTGTGAGTGCATATGGTGAAAGGTACTCGTCTCAGCATGAGCCCTGCGACAGACTGGCGACCTGCCCAGAGTTTACCCTGCCTGTCACGCAACATCATCTGGGATTGGCTCCAGTTTCCCCCTCCATGACCATTAATGCATAAGCGTTATAGGTGATTGATGGGTATATACACTACAACGACGACAAAAAAAAAAAAAATAAACATGCACACGTTAGAAGTCAGAAGTCCGACGGAGTCTTTCCCCAACCACAGATCTTTAGCAAACAGAGAATAGACAGGACAGGAATCGATCTATGTTAATGTACACGACTACAGTTGCCTCGCTCCTTCCTCCACACGCAGCATGCCTTTGTTTCCTTCCCATGATCGTCTTTGCAAAACGAGTGCACACAGTTTCAGTTTTGTCAAGTTTGACGGCATTTCTGACATTTTCATCTCGTTCGTATTCGTCGAGGAAAAAAAAAAAACGTCACTGCGTCTCATCATATATTTTGAGTAGGAGGGTGAATTATTATTTAGTTCTTGTTTAATTTTCGTTATGGATAGGAGTCACCGAAGAACATTTTTCACCTTAGGTTTACTCGGCAAATTTAACAGACAACGTTGTATTAGGTCCAGGGACACAAAGTGGCATGCGATATCCTAATTTTTTTTTACAGTGGTTGAAACCACAGCACATTATATTCGAAGTTATTATGCCTTTAAAGAATGAGGATTGTAATAAAAACGGGCTCCGCTGGTAGAACAGTCAGAAGTTGATGGGGTCCCTGGCTGTAATAAATTTGAGAACCCCCTGACCCAGTTTAAGGAAGCACGTACCATAGAGGGGAAAAAAATGAACATCTGTACGGAGATAATATTTTCAGTTGGTCTCACTGCAGGCGTCTGAGTTGGGGAAAAAAAAAAAAAACATGTAAAGCAGATGATCCTCCTAAACCACAGGGAACCATGAATCATGGAAATCATTTCCATTGATTTCCATGTACATATAGAATGATTTTTCAGTTTGTCCTACTGTTCAGTTTTACAGGAAGGTACCCCATCAACTTCTGATTGTTCTACCAGTGGAGCCCATTTTCATTACAATCCTTCCTATACATGTAAGTGATTGTTCCATGAGGAACTTCTCTAGGAATGTAAGAACACTTAACTACCCAAGAAAAATTCATTGACAAGTCTAACGCTTTTTTTTAAGAGTTTAGTTATAGGATAAAAAGCCTTAGGGTTTGTAAATGTAAAGCACGAGTTAAGGATAATTTAATATTGATAAAGCCGTGCACACGATTAAAAGCACAAAGCGTGCATTATTTGCAGGGCAATTTCTCAATCAGCAAGTAATTTGTATCTGCTGTACTTCGGTGAGGTGACCCTTTCCTGGAATAATTACTTCAATCAATCAGTGAGTCACCGAGGCAGTGTGATGGTCCGCCATAACAGAAACAGACATAGTTGTTCAAGGGGATAGGTGTGTAGCCGGCTTTATTGTGAGCCAAATGTGTCTCTTACTGCCTCTGGCCATTTGGCTGGCCAAGGGATGCAGGGAAGGGGCCAAGAATAATGCCTAAGGTCATTTATTTTTCTTCGAGGCAGGTAATGTGTTGCAGGTTTGGCTTACAGTTGTGCGCACGATACTGTAATCAAAGGCTTAACACTTCCATGATGTTGCACAGAGCTTCCAGCAGAACACAAAAAAAAAAAAAAACCCAGAGGAGCGTTAGGTCAGTACATGAAGAGCGAGGGCAGGGACAGATTTGCCACTTTCTTGGCCCCAGGGTGGCCGTCTTTCATCTTGCACACACTGTGCTAATGCTTCAGAGAGCCCGACGATATCCTTGACATCCGGTCAGCACACTCGTGGAGTCTGGCCTCTGTCCTACCTAGAGCTTCAGTCGTAGAGCTGCTCCAAGAAGCAACGTGCCCCATAACCCATTCTCTCACTAGTGTTGTATTCTCACAGCTTTCTGCCTGCACTCACACACACACACACACACACGCACACACACACACACTCATATCAAGTCTCTGATACTACCTGTGTTGTCTTTCAGGAGTGTTCGCAGCACTGTAGAGGAAGCAAAATGCAGTATGGATTTATTTTTCTAGCCCTCGTCAGCACAGGGAATTTGGTACAAAAACAAAACTTCATTAAAGGGGTGCACTGTGCGAACTGAGCAATATTTGCACTCGTCCTTGCTTTCTCCGCCGTTTGGCTCGTAAAACGTTATCTTGCTGCAAATGAGGAGGCCTAAGTGGTTGGCAAACATTGTCAGTGTGCAGTGGGGCAGTGTGGTGCATGCAGGTCTTCAGATCAATTGTGCAATCAGGTAGGAGATTGCCCTGAGCAGGCTGAGCCAGTAATCCTTTAAGAGACTAAACTGAAAAAAAAAAAGAAAGGGAAAAAAAAAAGTGCATAGCTGCAGCAAAAGTGCACCTTATATCAGCGCCCAAGCTATTTTGGGCAGCAAAATGTGCGCAGGCACATATCTCTTGATCATTTCTGAGGTGTACAAGAGCCATTGTACTGTAGTAATACAGGCATATGTGCCCATTCTCCTCTTTATTTATAGCTTCCCACTAGCAGTGCATGTGTAGGCAGACAGCTTTGGCTCCATTTGCTGCAGAACTATTATGGTGGAGGAGCGGTTAGTAGTACTACTGAGCAGCCAAGTGCTAGTGAGACTTGACCTTCCGTCAGAATTGGTACTTGCTATGGAATACTGTTCTGTACCTACGCAAAGAGCTGATACTGCTTTGCTTTAGCAAGGGGGTGGGTGTGAATGTTGTGATGGAGCATCCCAGTCAGTCATCGGAAACCTTGTGCGATATCCACAAATGAACCCTAGCCCAACACCACTGGTACCTGGAAAAATCTTGGTAGTATATATACTGTATATGAACATAGCAATATAATTCAAATGCATTGCTATACACGACCATCTGTCCATGTGTTAACAAATTATTTTTAATCATGCTGCACTTTCTACGAACATATACCGTTTGATGGTATCAGAATGATTAGCTTTAAACTGAAACTGAAAGTAGAAAACGTTTCTCTTCAATGATTATTAAAGTCTAATGTCACTATCACTCATTGCCCAAAGTGTTACTTAAAGTTTATGTTCCCTCCGTGTTTTTTTTTTTGTAGGTCTGTTCCATCGCGCCATCATCCAGAGCGGCTCAGCGCTATCCAGCTGGGCTGTCAACTACCAGCCCGTGAAATACACACGTCTGCTTGCAGAGAAGGTGGGCTGTAATGTGCTGGATACCATGGACATGGTGCACTGCCTGCGGAAGAAGAACGCCCGTGAGCTAGTAGAGCAGGACATCCAGCCTGCACGCTACCATGTGGCCTTCGGGCCAGTGATCGACGGGGACGTGATCCCAGACGACCCAGAGATCCTCATGGAACAGGGCGAGTTCCTCAATTACGACATTATGCTGGGCGTGAACCAGGGTGAGGGCCTGCGCTTCGTGGAAAATGTGGTGGACTCCGAAGACGGCGTCTCAGGAAACGACTTCGACTTCTCGGTCTCTGACTTTGTGGACAGCCTATATGGCTACCCGGAGGGGAAGGACACCCTGAGAGAGACTATCAAGTTTATGTATACGGACTGGGCTGACCGAGACAACCCAGAAACGCGCCGCAAGACCCTCGTCGCGCTCTTCACTGACCATCAGTGGGTGGAACCGTCGGTGGTGACGGCTGACCTGCACGCCCGCTACGGCTCCCCTACTTATTTCTATGCCTTCTATCACCACTGCCAGAGTTTGATGAAACCCGCCTGGTCAGACGCAGCACATGGAGATGAAGTACCTTATGTCTTCGGTATCCCCATGATTGGGCCCACTGATCTGTTCCCCTGCAACTTCTCTAAGAATGACGTCATGCTCAGTGCTGTGGTTATGACCTACTGGACTAACTTCGCCAAGACTGGGTGAGTGCTGCTGTTTAGTAGATTAGAAACCAAAGTGTACAACACAAAATATTCAGACTGGGGCTGGTGCCGGTGTTGGAATCATACATCAAGGAGGTCAAGGTTCAGACAATATGGGCAGCAGTGACAATGAGAAAATGACAATGACAACTAAAAGCCTTACAACACTGATCTTTTACTGTGTATATGTGTTTGCTCTATGTGTGGAAAATATAGTCTAGATCATGGTCTGCAAGATTGGGACAAGGGGTGAAGAGAGAAAATTATCCAGCGACCATATGACATTCTGGCCCGTGGCAGTATTGATCAGCTCAGCTCTCTGCAGTCGATCACAAGCTCCCCAGCCGACTTGACTTTTTCCTCCCGCTCTTCTTCAGCTCATTTTTGCCCAAAGCCAAAAGCATTATGGATTTGTATGAGCAGACCTTGTAATCAGGTCTAACAAAACAAATCTAATTTGACGACCACTCTTGCTAGCAAAAAAACATTGATCGCTCATACCTCTGGTTGCATGAATTTTGCTGTTTTGCCATTCGTAATACACTGGCGTTGCCTGGCATTTATAAATCATTCTCCGAATGATGAGAATACGCAAAAAGTGAAGAGGGGAAATAAGATTATAAGGTATATAAGAGTATAAGATTTTCAGTTGGATTGCATAAAAAAAAAAAAACGTCTCTGAAAAGCCTCCAGACAAACATCTGTCTGGGCAAAGTCACACAGCTTAAGGGCACTCCACATTTCATATTTTAATTTCAGATTCTGGCCACAAGAGAAGCATCATGAATAACTTTCTTTTTTTCTATATTTTTTTTTATGAAAGTGTATTGCATATGACACACTAGACTTTTCCAAAAGAAATGATCTCCATAAATTTCAGGGGAAAGCTGGAAATGTCCACATAGTCCTTTCGAACCTGACTAAACTGGAATAACAATACTGGCCTGGTGACTGCAGGAGTTGTGTGTCTACTATTAGAAGACAGAATAGCTCCGACAATACTGAGAATGAAATATTTCGACCTCTATCCCAGCCTGCTTATTGACCCCGTCACACCTTGCCCAGGGACCCTGGCAAAGCAGTTTGCCCCCCAAGCAGGCCAAAGATTTTGCCACGATCAACAGATCTGCTCATGCCGGCTGTTTTATAATGAGATGACCCAGATCTTGCCGTTGCTATAAATCTGATATGTGTACGGTAATACATTAGTTCCGATATCTTAAACCTGTACGAGCGCATGTCAACAGCATGTATCATTCCCCAAACCCAAATTCCACTTTGCTTACGGGCGTCTTGGGTCATTGCGATAGTAAAAGGGCATGAAAATTCCCATTTGCAGTAGAAGGTACCATATTTTTTCAAGACGTAAAATCAGGATTGAAAAGTAACAGATAGACCTAACATATGCCAGACACTTACCCTAATGGATTCTTGATAGGAGACCCAAATATATTCAGTTCATGTACATGATTCGTTGGAAATATGGAGTGGTCTGTTTCGTCTGTGCTGGAAAAAAAAATAATAATAATAATGCGGGGATTGTGCGTTTTAAGCCGTTTCTCTTGAATTTTTTGCCCCTTTTTCCGGCAACACTTTTAGGCTTATAATAAAGACCTCTCCAGAAAACCCTCTGTTTTTTATAGAGACGTGTTTTTTGCGTTACTGGGCAGCATTGTGGTGCTGTGGTTAGCGCCGTCGCCTTAAAGCAAGCAGGTTCCGAGTTTGGACGCGGTGGCCGACCGGGGGCTTTCTGTGTGGAGTTTGCGCGTTCTACCCGGAAACTCTGGATGGGTTTCCTCAGGGTTCACCGGTTTTCTCCAACAGTCTGAAGACATGCGGATTAGGTCAACTGGATACTCTAAATTGTCCATAGGTATGAATGTGAATTGCTGTCTCTTTGTGTTGTGTACCTCACCTCTCAGCTCACACGTGTGAACACACAATGGATAAGCAGTAGACGAAATTGATGGATTGATGGGTTGTGTTACTACTGTATTCCCAGCCAGCTGTTTTCTCACTACTTTGCATCATTGTTCCTTTCTTTTCGGTAGATTTTGCCTGCAGTAAAACAACTACCCATGCTGTTCTGAGTCAGGGTAGATGGTAAGAGGAACGCTGTCGTTCTGGGTTTTCTTTGCCTTTTGCCTTCCGCCTTACAATTCTTTGAGTGCAACTTTTGTTTCATTATAATTAAACTGAATCGTATAGACACGAATCTGGATAAAACTCTGAAAATGAATTGACTAGTGATATTTATCTAGCTTACGTTGCAGAGAATGACAACCTGTCCACTCATGCACCAGTTAACATTAACTCATTCATTCAGCCGTTCAGGTTACACCGTCCAAAAACAGCGATGGCAAATTTACCCGCCCTGTTCATTTACACATCGTCAGCGCCTTCAATTTAGTTCATCCTTTGTGCATTTTTACGTTGTGCACTTTATTCATTTATGGAATTTAGAGTATATTTGCTTGGCCGAAACACAATTAGCAGCGTCTTCACTTAGCACTGCAATGCACATCTTCTTCTGGCTCAGACCACATCTTTCGCGTAATGTAAAGCTTTATATAAGGCTGATACGATAAAAAAAAAAAAAAATGAAAAAAAAAAAAATACATCAGTACAGGGCTGCATCTTAATGAGGAGAATTTTTTGCAAGCCAGTGCACTCAGACAAAGAGGAGACCACACTCAAACATCAGCTGACCCCATTACACAAGGCCAACTGTTCTTTCCCAGGATTGGAGCTAATTACATCCTTCGTCTTCTGGCTTTGTCTCAGCAGAGACCACTGCCAGTCCCGTTGCGGTTTGAAAGGGCTCGTGTATGGTTTGTGTAACTGCACCCCTCTCTGTTTTCAATAGCCTCTTATTTAGGCCCAGCTTACTGATAGGAGAGTCGCCGCCAATATTCTAATTAGCGTGGGCTACACTCTCAAAGTGGCTTGTTACAGAGTCCGAGTCTATATTGATCCGAGAGCTATGCTGTAACCACGATGCAATGATACAGTTAGAGCTTTTCCATCGAACAACGTGCGATATAACGGTACATTTTCTAATCCTGACTTATTTGCATGCTGGTCTTATTTGCATATCTGCTTCCTATTGCATAAGGCCATTCGTTGATGTCGGAGTTCTCTAGAATCGCTAGAGATGCATGCGATTACTCTCAAACAAAGTATGGGCACATGATTTTTGATTCACTTTCGGAAGATCGCTTCTGTACAGCAGTAAGTGAAATAGCTTTAATTGTTTTCGTTGCATTCATAGGAACCCCTCATTGTTAATGATAATGGCTTCATGATAATGACTGGTTGTTAAAATCAATATACCTGGAAAGTGCTGTTATTTTCATTTACCTAACACTGTCTTCCGCTGTTTTATCTCACCTAGAAAGCATTCGCTGGAGTTTTGCTTTGTTGTTGTGTAGATACTGCCTGCTGAGTTTTATGATGGAGATCTTTTACCGGTTTCCTTGTAATTGTTGTAAGATGCCGTAGCTCATCTTGATATTTAGTTTAGAAAGTTCAGAATGAGAATAAAGCGCAAGCTTGTTGTTCTTCGGTTTTGTTTTTTTCTACTTTCGGCTACTCCCGTTAGGGGTCACCACGGCAGATCTTTTCGTCCGCATGTTCGATTTGGCAGGACTTTTTACGCCAGATGCCCTTCCTGACGCAACCCTCCCCGGCACACAGGAATACAGGAGAATGCACCCCCTTGTGGCTGGCTCTTTTACGGCACCCGGTATTCCCCGCCAGTCTCCCATCCAAGTACTAACCAGGCCTGGCCCTGCTTAGCTTCCGAAAACAGGCGAGATCAGGAATTCTGGGCTGCCTTTTGTCGTTCTTCAATGAATGTGGCTTATACAATTAAATAAGACCAATGTGCCAGCATATTTATATTAATATAAATGGAGAGCATTTTGAGTTTAAACTTTATAAAATGCCTGTAAAATGCAACCAAGAACAAAATCTCAAGCATTTTCTTGGGCTGAAATATTAAAAGCCATTCTATCAGGTCTATAATGCAATAATTAGGGTATATAGCGTGATTATATTATACCATATATATAGTAAGCAAACAAAGTATATAGGAAAACATTTTGGTTCTGAATGTGAACATGATGCTTTGCGATAGACAGGGTGTACCCCATGTCTCGTCCGGAAGTCAGCTGGGATTGGCTCCAGTTTCCCTGCAACCCTTAATGTATAAGCTGTGCAGATAATGGATGGATGAATGGATGGATGGATGGATGTGAACATGATAGATTTTACATCATGTATTAATTATTTCAGCACAAAGCAATAATGTGGGTAAACAAATGACGTAATTGAGATATTGCCTCCTGAAGCCACTGGGAAAAGGACATTTGAAAAGAGAGCAGGAAAATGAATACACCAAAGACTCCCGTGCTGTTCCTTCTGGTGGGAAAGTTATTCCAATAAGAGGACAACTATCAGGACACTTTAGTAATGATTGCGTTTGAGCAATCACTCGTTTTCACTGTTCCTACCCCATCCATATTTCCCTGTTTGGTACAGATCATACATCAGCAGAGACTGTACGGCTATAGTTCTAGTATTGCGCTTGGCAATGGAAAAAAAAATGTGCAATAACATATTTGTCAGCATCAAACTGTATGGTTGAATAGTGCCAAATAGTGGTGCTGGCCGATGTGCGGACATGCAATTTACGAATAGTACAGTAGATTAGATGTCTTTCACCCGATCTGATCAATCATTTAGGGAAGTGGATGAGTAGAAAAATATCCAGCAACTTGTCCTCTGTCAGTCTCCTTCTATGGTCTTATGATCTATGGTCCAGTAACTTCCGAGCCGCATCAGCTTCTAAAAGGATGGATTCCATAAATATGTCTGTACAGAGAACATTTTTGGAAGGCACTGTTGTTCTAGGCTGATGCTACTGGATGCTCTAAGTCTGTTTTGGAGATTCATGTTCATCTTTTGGAGATTGCCACGCCAAGATTGTACTTCACTGACGTGGCGTCGTTGTGACGTTCTGAAGTCATGGTGGTGTTTGTTTCGAATAAGAAAACAAGCGCCTGAAAATTGGACACGTTTTGCTCCATCGACAGAGAAGCTTTCAAGGTTTCTTCTTCTTCTCAATCACTCTGGAATGTGTCGTGTTCCATGTTTTCAGATGTGTTCCGACCTTGTGCGAATAAAGAGCGTTCAGTTCAGTTGTTTCCTTGAAATGAAAAGGCGGAGCACTCTCTGTACTTCCTTTAACCGTTATCTACTGTATCATCGGAGAAGAACCGAATTAGCATTATTCATGAACAGTGTCCTGTGTAGAAAATCGGCAGCGTGGGTGTCGATAAAACAATTACGCTTGATTTAGTGCAGAACAGTGATATGGATTTTTGATTTTTTTTTTTTTTTAACACCTGGCTGAGGCCTTGGGTCACCCCGCAGTGTCGAGGATCCGTCAGGTTCTTTCAGATTTGGTGATCCCTGGAGCCATGGTCATTGACATGCTATGGTATGAAGTAAGGAAGGGCGAATTGAAAAGGCCACATTTCATTCAACTATTTGACTCCCTAGCACCATCTCGTATGCATATGCTGAAACTGCACTGATTTCTGATATGTCTCTGCTTAGTGGAATCCCACAGTACGAGTAGAACAGGCTGTAAGACGCCTATTTCTCCCGTTAGTGTAATTATCACATCCGGTGTGTCTCAGCTCTGCTTGACTTGTGACGAACGTTCATGGGAAGCCCCTCTCCAGGAAACCATGTAATCTGACCAAGGTGTCCTGGGATCACTTGGTGTCAATAGTCAGAATGAAGTCATGCTTGATTGGATGTCCGAGGAAATCACAGACGCCAATCAGCTACCGGCTGCCAATCGATATGTCATTTAACATGTCTGACCCTAGACATAGCCATTTTCCTTTTTCCTCAAGTTCTCAAATAAAGCATGACAAATTATTTATTAAAATCATTATTGCATTGCATTATGTTTAACGAGAAATAATAAGTGCACATCGACAGTCCAAAAGCAAGTGGAGGGGTTTTTGTGTGTCTGTTTACCTAAATATGCTATTCAGGACGAAATTGTGTGTGTTTTTTCAAATCAGTTCACTTAAAGAACCTACTACAATACTAAGGCCCCATCCCGGCTTTCTGGGGATCAGCTGTGGCGTCCTGAGAAAGAGAGGTGAGAAGAGACCATCAAGCACCATCAACGTCAAGGTGATGGGGCTCGTGTTACCTAGGCTTGTGGATGCAAAATGCGGTTCTCTGCCATAAATTTAAGACGATAACACTGAACCCACGTTGCGGTTCCAGCCCTATGTCAGGTGATAAAACTGCTCCAGCCCTACTCGTTCGACAAATCCTCTGTGAGAGCTGAGCCTCTGAGCAAGAGCAAAGGCCTGGTCCCCTCTCTTCCGCAGTCGGCTCCCAGAGACATCAACTTTGTCCTATGGGGGTCAATCCAGCCTGCTCCAGGACATCTCTTTTCACTGCCAGGTTGTCCTACTGGATCTGGCTAATGCTTATTCAGTTGTCCGTCTGTGGGAATCCTTAAACAACTCTATGCAGAACCCTACAACAGAGGGTTTCCTTTTCAGAAAAACGAACCCATAATTATGAGCCCTTAAAGAAAGGAAAAGAAAAACTAGAGCGCTATCTCAACTACCTTTGTCTAAGATTATCCTAATTATATCAAATAGCAGTAAGAGCAAACACATGTTGTTTAATGGGTTGAAAAATTAGTTTCTCTGCGAAATTTGATCTCTTTGAAAAATCGCTACATATCGCAGGAGAATTAAAGCCCTGTGCCTGATCGCTTTATCTAATTAATCTGCTTTACATCAGATCTACCAGCGGTAAACATCTGCACCCTATGACAATTATTATACAGCTAATTATTATACAACGGGTCATGTGACAAAGTGCAGCAATCATTGGCTAGTGGAGATGCAACGTTGACTGATTTGCCGACATCGTTGACATTGCTGGTGGTCAAGTATGAGCTGTTATTTTGATACAGCTGTGTTATAATGGACATGGATAGTTTTAGATCGGTGTTGTTTTGTTTCACTTATTAGCACAAACACAAAAAAAAAAAATTAACGAGCGTGCCTCGGCTGATGGATTTAAACACTGGTTATAATAGAAAGGCGATTATTATGAAATATTGCTGTTTTTAATGAGTCTTGGAAAGAAGCCACGTGCTTATGTGAAATGGCATAAACGCAAGATATCAGGTGCTTATAATGCTATGCTCGATGGCGCAAAAATGCCTTCTTAACCGTGGCTCTCTGCGAAGAAGGGGTCTTGGGAGGCAGTAACGTAAACACAAAAAAATGAGGACAAAATTCACTCTGCATCGGCAGATTTGAAAGTCACACCCACACACACACATACCGCAAAATGAGGGTTAGTAGGTTGTCTGAGAGAAGGCTGTCAGACTGCTGTTGTACTCATGCACCCTGCTCTCATACGGTCCACTTCCGCTTCCCCGTCGACACCGCCGCAATCACCTGGCATGTGCACGTGCATAATTAGATAAGCCATGCGCACTGCTTCCTAATGCCGAAAATCAGATTAGGCCAAGGTGCTGCATTGATTCAACAGAGAGAGGTGGTGAATTATTCATCATTGCTTACGGCACCACACCTAGAGCGTGATCCACACAGAAAAGCCTCCATGTGAAAAGTACTCCTACGCTTCCAAGCTCCTCTGCGTTGCGTCTCGCCGCGGCTCTCACCGAGCAACTGTCGTGACGAAGGACGTCATTGCTGACCCAAGCTCAGCCTGACCAGCTCTCTGAAAACACTCTGCATGCACTGTATTTGCACTACGCATGCAGTCGTTGCACAGTCTGCTAGATTGATTATTACTGGCAAGGGTGTGTGGTGTATATTGACACGGTGCACTTTCCTGTCAGACGAGATTGCCACTGGTTCAGACTGCGGCCCGGGCACACAGGGCTCTGCTGCAAGGATTCGACTCGCCGATGCTGCAGCCTTCATTGACTTCCCGCTCTCTGACATGTTGCATGTCAGAGGATCGATATGACCTTACCGCGGCTGCCTGCTCCTTTGAAACTTAATTACTAATATTCGGCTACGAAGTCATCATTGCCTGTCTGCCAATATTCATCGGGAGATCATTACTAGTCTAATAAAATGGATTATTTATGGGCCACGCCACTGAAATCCAGTCTCCCTAGCAGATTTCACTTCAGCAATATCAATTTCAAGGCCTGGCCTGAAAACGCAAAAAAAAAAAAAAAGAAAGAAATTAACATCAATAAACTAGAAATGAAAATGTGTCATTTTCTTGGGTAGTTTCTCAGGGTTTTCACTCCCGTCTTCTCTTCTTTTTGTGTCGCTGCAAGCTAACAGGTGCCTACATCATTGCGGCGCGGGAGAATAAAAAAGTACCCAAGGCTTGTAAAACACACCACTGTGCCATATTTCCTCACAGATGAAGATTCTTTCCAAAGCAGATTGGATGCGGAGTGGGGCTCACGCCTTGATCCTGTTGATTAAACTCCGAATGCGAGCGTGCAGGAGGTTGGGGACGAGATCTCATCGTGCCGTGCTGCGGCACTTCACCGCACTTCATACTGTATCCCCTCTTCTTCTTCTTCTCCACTCCACTCGCACTCAGGCTACATGACAGGAGGGAGACCTGCGCTCGGTCCGGAATGCCATATGTTAATACAGTTAGTAAATCAATAGTGCCGCCGGAAAGGGAATCGGAGGCCACCTCGCACCCGAGCTCCAGCCTCCTCTAGTGTGGATGCGGAAACGGTGACCCCTGGAGGCGAAAAGGTGTCAGTGCGCGTCCATCAGGCTCCTCTGCCTGAGGCACCCCATGTCTTAGTGTCGTGATTAATACGGTCCACTTTCTATCAGCGCACTCACTGTCAATGCACACTGTGCCGCTTCTCCAAAGCAATTAGGCGAGAGCCTGCACCACCGTTGCTTTATCAAAAAACAAGCCGCTACCTGAAGAACACCCTGAAACTGGAATCCTGATTTATTCATTCGTATTTACTCTAAAAGCATTTGTTTTGGTTTGGGTTTTTTTTTTATGCAGAGTTAAAGGAGATGCATTGGGCTTTCTTTAAACTTGGCATGCTGACTATACTGGAGACACCCATGCACAGACATCGTGCCCGTCAAACCTACAGACAGCCGAGTGATAGAATATGACAATTGGGATTAATAATGCATGATGTCCATGTAGCAGGCATACAGACAGCTCGGCATCCACTGATCTCTGAAGCAGGGATAAAGATAACAGTCTTAGGTTTGGTTTGGTGCCTTCATGCACTAGAGGGTGATATTTAAGCCACTCGGTTTTGGGGTATGGAGGAAGTTGTGGCTTTGAGCAGGAGAATGCCTGACAGGAGAAGTGTCAAATGAGAAAAAATGTCGACAGGTGGGAGAAGGAAACAGAATCCTGACCGACTGGAAAGATACACTTTACGGAATTCTGATAAAGCACGGTGTATTTGTTAACCCTCCTTTACTGCTCATTAAATGGCAAGCCATGTCTGATTAATATTGAAGTATTGACTTATTTATTTGAAGCGAGTGTGTGTGTGTGTGTGTGTGTGTGTGTGTGTGTGTGTCAGCATTACAAACTCGTATCAGTATTTTCTTTCCTCTCTTCATGGCTCAAAATAATACAGATATCTGTCCATGTCTGTTTCCTGTGGATTTCCTCGGGGTTCTCCAGTTTCATCCCAAAAACATGCCCGTTGATGCAATGCTTGCACTAGGTACTCTCAAGGTATGAACGTGTGCCAGTGTGTGTGCTGAAATGGACTGGCCCAACCCCGACCAGGATACTGATAAAGCGGCTACTGAAGAAATTTCCCACTAAGTGGGTCAGTCATTTTATTTTATTTATTTATTTTTTTTACTATTGGATCAAAAACACATGTACATAGTCTCTGTGCCATAAATATTTAATTGAACTATCTCCCGTTTTGATGTTTTTAGCTCCTTTAGTGTCTAATATTATACGTCTCCTGGTATTGACCATGTTCTGTACACAAATGTTTCATATGTAACTTGTCTCCATGTACTGTAAGTAATTACACATTAGAATTGAGACATTTGATAGTTTAGTGTTATACAGATACAGTCGGAGAGCTTAAGCTTGAATCCAAGTGATGCCACTGTCTTCCGTGGCCTGGAGCAATATCGAGCGAAATTAGCCTGTGGGAGGGAAGTACAGTAGGGGTGGCGTAATCTCTCTCTCTCTCTCTCTCTCTCTCTCTCTCTCTCTCTCTCTCACTCTCTCTCTCTCTCTCTCCTGTCAATTACGATGCCAAGTACATCGCCAATTAAAGTGACACTAGCCAATCAAGGGCGTCTGTGAGCTCCTGTATACGGAAGTGGGTGGATAGCGCTTTCCTCCGAGTACGTTATGCAGGGGGGCCTTGCATTGTCAGCTAGTTTCACACGCCTGATGAGGAATCACATGATAGGAGAGAACTGGTTGCTGGGTGGGAATTTGACTAAATTAGAAAGAAAATTGAAAAAAGTCAAATGAAAAATAAAAGAGAATCATACAGATAAAGTATACATGTACACATCATTCTAACCACCAAAAAAAAAAAAAAAACCCCCAAAGCACTATTGTCCACCTACATAGACCATGTAAGCATTTCTAGTCGTCTGACTCTAATGGCCGTTATTTTTTTGAAGCGACGTTTAAAGCACGTCCTCGATCACAAGGATTTGTCTGCGGAATTTTATCAACACATTTCACCTTTCCCGGTCAAACAGCAGGCAGAGGTTCACCGAGAACACTGGATCTGTTCACGGCACGACTTCCTCCGAGAATACCAACTTGCTCATTTGATTTCCGATCACTCCCCTTCCATCACCAAGCTGAAAGAAATGTCTTGCCGTCTTTTATGATTGCTCTTACGCCCTGTTGTTGCAGTCTGCCACGCATTTCTCAATAACCAAAGCTCACTTGTTTCTTCCTTATTCCACTGGCACATACCTTATTTTTTTTTCTTGTCACATTTCATATTTTTCGGGAAGCCGCATAACCGTACGCTGTTATACATGTTTCTCTCCCAAATGGGGACAAAAAAAAATAAAAAAATAAACAACACATTAGTTTCTATAGGCAATATAATACAGCGAGGCAGAGAGAGAATAGATAAGTGTGATTTTTATGCTAAAAGGCACACAAAAAAATTTTGCGACGTGAAATGACTGTACCTGCCATCCCAGATGAGCCTCCAAACAGGGTTAGGCTGAATAAAGGCAGCGATTACGGTAAATGCTGTACGGCAGAGAAGGCTAGAGGAAAGAGAGAAAGAAAGATAGAAGGAGAGAACAGAGATTAAATTATATGGAGCGATAGAAGGAGAGGTGGTGGTAGAGAAGAAGAAGAAGAAGAAGAAGAAGAAGTGATCTTTCCCAAGGATTCAAACAGGCTCGAGTAAAACACAAGCTACACTGGTTAAACTATCTATAATTGGAGTATGAGGAAATGCAGAAGATTTGAACAGCGTTGTTGAATAATGCATGCATGATGAATAGAAATATGAGCGTTCGTTTCTTCACACGTGGGTCAGTTTTGTTTTTGTTTTGTTTCGTTTTTTTTGTCTGCTCTGCTGTCATGATGTTGTTGGATACGCGTTCATTACGGTCATTCGTTTTAGTCGTTCGTTCATATTTAAAGGTTGGTTTGTAGTTCGAGCCATGAACATTGCTGAGCCGTGATATAAACGATGATATGAATGCAGGTAAAAATGAAAGGACATACCAACATGCACTTTCTTATGTAAGGGTTGAGCTACCGCAGGCTCAATGTCATAAAAATGTCATAACAAGTATGAAAATCATGTAAATCGTATCCTATGACCTTCACAAACACCAGATCTTAATCCACTGGAACACTGTAGATAGCCCTCTCTACTGCCATCATCAAAACACCCCCCAAAGGAAAAGTATTTAAAAGAATGGTCTTTCATCTCTCTAGACTTTTTTTTAATTTATTTATTTTTTTTTAGAATCTATGCCAAAGCACTCCGGAGCTGTCGAAATCACCACCTTCTTTAGTCAGCAGTAACTGTACTGTTAAGAGTATTTACACGAGGACAGGTCACCTCTATCTTTTTTTCACTTACACGTGGTCTTCCTTTAAAGCGTCACGTTTAACCCCTCTCTCGAAAGAGGATCTGGGAACTCGTTCGAAGATCCGCACGTGTACGTAAGCCTTACATAAATAAAACGTATAAACGTAAAGCGTGGGATTGATCTTAGCTGCTGTAAAGCAGATTATCTTCAAGTCTCTTGGGCATGGGGATTTAAATTCCCTGCGAAATGCCATGTAGAGATTTGTTTAAAAAAAAATGTTAAAAAAAAAAAAAAAAACAGTCACACAGATACTGACTGCACAAGCTCTCGATTTCGCGTTTTCTCGTTCACCGCTCCATACAGCTTAAATTCGGCCAACGTTTTTAAAAATCTAGCAATTTGGCCAAAAAAAAAAAATAATAATAAGCCGACGCTCTGTTGATTTGCTCGCCTGGCTAAATGTTGTGTAATCGTGGGGCAGCACGTTCGCTGCCACGCTGAGAATTATTCTTGCAGAAAACTGGACTGCATAAACGAGTGGTTTTCAAAGTGACCTTCCAGAGTGGCACAAATTCGGATGAACCTTTTCTTAATATGCCAAAAGGGAAGCTTTTTTTTTTTTTTGCAGATCTTGCAGACGCAGATCATATGAACAAGCGTTATCAAAAAGCACAAATTCCCCTAATATTGTCAAGCTGAAAACATTACGATTCAGTACACAAAACTCTTTATCACATCCATCCATGCATTGTCTGTACCGTTTATCTGTTAAGGGTCACAGGGAAGCTGGAGCCAATCCCAGCTGTCTTTGGACAAGAGGCGGGGTACAGCCTGGGCAGGTCTCTAATCTCTCACTTCTATGGGTAGTTCAGAGTAAACAGGTTGACCTAATTTGCATGCCTTTGGACTGTGGGAGGAAACCAGCGCACCCAAAGGAAACCCACTCAGTCACGGGGAGGACATGCAAACCCCTGTGCTCCGTGTCCAGCCACCCGCTCTTTAGCACAATTAAAGTCAATCTCCACACCGTGCTCATGGAGCCCTGTAAGCACTATCAGGTTAAACTGTAGCACCGAGTTCTAATGTGCTGCAGTTTGGGTAGACAGGCGAAAAAAATCCTCCGGTGAGCTATATAGAGATGATTATCTGTATCCCTCTTTCATCAGCTATTGTATATTTCAGTATATGAATGCTGGTTGAGAGGCAGCTAGTTGATCATGCCATAGGCATGCCCAGAAAACCAAATTCGTGTTCTTCGGGTTCTTTCTTTTTTTTGTTTGAAATTATTGTCGTATCTGCTCTTCACGGTCTCCGCATTCATTGCACTATCCCTAGACATAACATACAGCCTAGTGACAGAGGCAGAAAATATATATTTGCCGTTCGTTCAGTCAGCCAGTTGGACCCGTAAATGGTAATCAAATTGTTGCTGTGCTCTCCAGTGTTGCGATGGACCTGGTCCATACAATGTCGCTCAGTGGAGGACCTCCCACTGTAGCACCCTTTTGGAAAGTAACACACATTACAAATACTGTCATATGTTTGTCATGTGTGACTGTGTGCATAATATGTGATTACGTGTGAAAAACGTGAAAGTGCATTTCGGTTTGTTTACGCCTTGAAAATTACACATTGCGCACCAGTAGATACCATGAATAAATATCGTGTGAATAACACCACATCTGAAAATGAACATGTGCAGACATGTGAAAGAAAATGTGCATTATGTATGAAAAATCCACAACACAATATAAAATGTACTAAATCAATTAAATAATCAAAGCTGACGTTTTGAAGAATTTTGAAAACCACATGGGGGTCATTTCAGATGTGAGCGATGTAACCGTGCACATGAGAATTTTATGTGATGTTACTGTAAGTGGCATCCCAGAGTAAAGTGATGAATAGCATATACTTCAAAGTGTCGTCCTGTTCGAAAGGAGCAACCAATGGACTCCACTCTTCTGGGAAGGCTTTCCACTAAATTCTGGAATGTTGTTATGGGTATTTGTGCCCATTCACCCAAAAGAGATTGGGCATTGATGACAGGCAAAAAAGGCCTGCTCCAGTTCATCCCAAAGGTGTTCAGTAGGGTTGAGGTCAGGGCTCTGTGCAGGCCACTCAAGTTCTTCCACACCACCCTTGGTGAACCATCTCTTTATGTTCCTCACTTTGTGCCCAGGGTCATTGTCATGCCTTTTTTTTTGGGAGGGGGGGGGGGGGGCACCTTAGTTCCAGTGAAAGGAAATTTTAATGCTGTGTGGTACAACGTTGCATTATTTGCATTATATACAACTGTGTCTTTCTAACTTTGTGGTGACAGTTTGGGGACGGCCCACATACGGTCAGGTGTCCGCATACCTTTGGCCATGTAGTGTATAACTAACGTGGAATAATCCAGCAAAAACTGGGAAAAACTCCCAAACCTGATAAAATTGGTGCTGCCTGTATTGATGTAATAGAGAAAGATTGATTTATATTTCATGACGCAGTAACACTTTTTCTCATGCTTTCACGAGGTCATGCTTTGACCACCCTGGACAAAGTACATTTTCTGAGAAATTGAATCATTAAAATCAAATTAATGCTGCCGTTAGTGCAGGGAATGAAATACATCCTTCAGCTTTTCATGTTACTGATTCATGTTCAAGTTCAAGTTTCTTAGAGACAACATTACTTCATGGCACACAAGACAGAATGAAGATATTTTCTAAATTCAAAAGACACACCTTGCCCAATCTGCTAAATCTTATAAATGGTGTGTGTGTGTGTGTGTGTGTGTGTGTGTGTGTGTGTGTGTGTGTGTGTGTGATTTCAGAGACCCCAACAAGCCGGTGCCCCAGGACACCAAGTTCATCCACACAAAAGCCAACCGCTTCGAGGAAGTGGCCTGGTCCAAATACAACCCTCAGGACCAGCTGTACCTGCACATCGGGTTGAAGCCGCGTGTTCGTGACCACTACCGTGCTACCAAGGTGGCATTCTGGAAGCATCTGGTGCCACACCTGTATAACCTGCATGATATGTTCCACTACACGTCAACCACTACACGAGTGCCACCCCCTGAGACCACACAGAACTCGCTGGCCACTAAGAGGCCTAATGGCAAGGCCTGGCCTTTCAACACCAAGCGGCCACCCATGTCACCAGCTTACAACAGCGAGAGTGGCACGGAACGGCGGAACAGTGGAGATGATGAAATGGTGCCCCCCTTACTTGTCGAGAATGCACGTGACTATTCAACCGAGTTGAGTGTCACCATCGCTGTGGGTGCCTCTCTGCTCTTTCTCAATGTGCTCGCCTTTGCTGCACTTTACTACCGCAAGGACAAGCGCCGCCAGGAGCAGCGGCCACAAGGCAGCCCGCCTCGTTCAAACGCCAACGCCAACGTCAACGGCACCAGTGTCGAGGATGAGATTGCGTCGCTGCAAGTGAATCAGTGTGACGCCACGCCAGCTGGAGAGGCACTGCCGCTCACCGCACTTCCTGACTACGCGCTGACTCTGCGCCGCTCGCCCGATGACATCCCTCTCATGACGCCCAACACCATCACCATGATCCCCAACTCACTGGTGCCCATGCCCAACTTGCACCCGTATAATACCTTCACAGCCGGCTTTGGCACAACCGGCCTGGCCCACTCACACTCCACCACCCGTGTATAGCTTTAAGGAGGGTGCAGAAGAGTATTGGGTTTTGTATGAATATCACAGTCATGGAAGAGAAAAAAAAAATGGAAGATTTTGAATAGACATTTTGTCACAGGCAGTTGATTTCTTGAATGTCGATTCAATTTGGTTGTGAACTACTCCATGTTCCCTTCCAATGGGACGAGCAATTCGAGCAGTATTTTTTTCTAATAATCATTTTAAAAATGGGGGGGGACAACATTTTTAAGAAGACTGGGCAGTTATTGGCAACACTTTTTTTGGAATAATTAACAAAAATGAAGAAAAGTGCTTTTTATTTCCCATTTCGTTCTCGTGTGGGAAACACGTTTCGAAACAATGGCCTCTCAGATGACATCCGCATAATATGTGTTGCTTTTTTTTTTTTCCCCCTCATCAATGCCTTACACAAGAGCTTGATTTTTAGTTTCATCCTTTTTTTGTCTTTCAGTGACACGGAACTTGTTTAGCCTGGACGATTGGATTCGTGAAAAATAAGAAAGAGACGTGTTGAAAAATGCGTCGAGAATTTCGGTTGCATATACACGTACATGGTTTTACCTTTCTTTTCCATATTTCCAGTAATAATAATAATAATTTGTCTGATCCCGATCTCTGTCATGAGACAAGACTGAAGATACAGACTTTACTGTGAGTGTTTTGTTAAGAGAAAATTGCATATTTTATGACGAAATGAACTATCTTCATGAAACGCACACTTACACGCGACCGTGCGTCTGTATGTGTGTGTGTGCGTGCGTGCGTGTGCGTGCGTGTGTGTGTACATTTACCTTTTTTTTGTCTCGTTTTTTTTTTTTTTTCTTTTTTTTTTTTTTTTGAACATTGTGTCTTTGAGGTGGGACAAGGAGGGCTTCTTTACCATGTTGATGATTTTCACCAGTAGTGTTTGAGCTGCGCCTCTGCAAAAATAGCACTTTTTTTGTTCTTTAAAAAAAAAAAAAAAAGTTATATATGTCTAATTTTGCTTAAGAATTACAAAAATAAATATATTATTTTACATGTAAAAAAAAAAAAAAAATAGCTTAATATTCAACTGAACTAACTGACATGATTCCACTGACTTTGTAAGGTTCCTCCTAGCAGGAGATGGTGGCCTGTTTACACTGAATAATATTAGTTCAGTGTAGACCTGTGTTTCTTTAAATATATATATATATATATATATATAAATATGGGCATACATACATATATGTATAGGGCTTTTATGAAGATTATACTCCCATTGATCTCGACCTATTAACGACCATTACTACTAGATTGAAAGCATCAGTCTCCAGAAAGCAAAGCGATCAGCGTTTGTACCAGTCAAATTCTCGACACCATAATCCCAGGCCACACCGATCTGTCTTTTTAACAGCTCTATATGTATATTTATGTATAAATATATTTAATATTTATTTATGTATACCAGATGTATACATGCTGATTGTGCCATGTGCCAAATTAAATCATAAAACTGGAGAAGACGTTGCAAAAAAACATTCTTTCTCATCCAGGCTTCCTCTGATTTGTTCTACTCAGTTGCATTGCATCAGATTGTGTTAGTTCCTGGTCAAACTGTCAAAACAACCTGTTTATACCGTCAAGCGGTGTGTTCTCTCTCCTATACCGAACCGAGAGGAAAACGTCCTGGCAGCTCTGGCAGTCAAGGTCAAACGAAAGGAGGAAAGAAGTCAGTGGTCCTAAGGCACCAATTTGGATTAAATCTACGCATGTTCGAGTCAGTGGTTTTAACCCATTTGAGCTCGTTTTTTTTTTTTTTTTTTTTTTTTTTTTTTCCTTCCTCATTTCTGGACATGTGGGGTAGGGCATGGTGCGTTAGCTGCGGGGCAAGTTACGGAAATCGAGCTGAGCATAGGGTTATCGGTCAGTAAGCCACTTGTATTTGTAAACCTTAATTAACATCCTCTTGCTCATCACAACAGCTCGTGAATTTCATTTCCTCAAACGTCCCGAGCTAAAGATTAGTGGATGAATTTGGCCACAAAGTCAGGGCAGGCGCTCACAGCAGTCTCTCCAGCAATCGCCCTCTGTGTCCTCTTATTGCATCAGACCCCTTTTAACTAAAATGTATGCAAATGACTCCAAACTCTTGAGAATGCCATTTCGTTGGTGAAAATATACTGCCCAATTAGCCCTATGTACAACAGCAAAAAAAAAAAAAAAAAGTGAACCAAGAAAGCTTGGAGTTTGTTGTTGGTAAGTAAATTAGTGAAACTCCTAAGGAAGTACACTCATAAAGAAGAACCGACCCTTTTCTAGGAGGTGACTTGCTTAGAGATTAGAGAGCAAGATTTCTTATTTGGACTGTTAAAATTCTTTTTAATGAGCAAAAAAAGTTCGTATAAAGACCACGGTGGGAAGCTTCGGCGTCGTTGCTTTTGACCGACTGGGTCGTGGCGGGTGGCCAATTAGAATGTAGCTCTCCTTCAGGGTCCTCCCTACATGGGGATTAGATGCTTTATCTAATTCGAATACCTTCAAGCAAGCAGCGGTTGGTAAGAGCACGGAGGTCGAATACTTCCTAGAATCAATATCGGACTCGGCATGATCGTCTTTCGAAATTAAATGGCTCAGGTTGGAAGCGTCAGAACTGCGTGGATCCCTGCTGAACCGAAACTCGAGAGCCGATTTTTTTGCATTGTCCTTTACGTGTGTTTATCTGTATTTGGGTTGGCGCATAATTTTACTTGTGCTGTTCTGCTCCCTGTTCAGGTTCATTTGTTTAAAATAGCCAGTGTGTCGTTTATGCTGTGGTTATTTTTAGGTCCTGTCTGTAATAGCCGCATTAAGCTTCGCGAAGTCTGCCAGCGTTACTCCCTGCTGCATAGCACACTCTATTCCTACAGCTCCCTGCTGATCCAGTGACCTGTTTGCACACATGAGTTATTGCGCTCCGTACTGCAACAGTGCGAGTGGGTGTCACAGGATCTATTTATTTGCTGTACAGTATATTGTAAGGAGGATGTAGTGACACAAGAAACATCACCGGTTTTCATATGAAACCGTGGTTCACAGCAAGACACAGCTCGGAGCTTCTTTTTTTTTTTTTCCTGTACATGTGAAAACAGGATATTAAGAGAGAGCAAAAATTTGGGCACACCGTGACATCGAATCTGAAGAGGGCAGGGCACCCGTCACAACTCTAGGCAGTGGCAGCTTGCCTAAAGGTTTGATCGAGAATTCGATGAAGCATCTAATCCCCACATTGTGAGCTGTGGCTCACTGTGCTGCCCTGGAGGACTAAGCAGAACAGTGAAACGGGAAGTTTTTCTAGCATGATTGTTGTCAAGGCGGTTGCACTGGCGTGCTCTCAAAGCTCTATCAAAAACGATTTCTTTCTGTCGCTGACAAACAACACTCTGTTTCATTACTGAGCTGTTCACCTTTACCTTTTATTTTTTATTTATTTTTTTTTTTTTTGCTCAGGCCCCAAGCATTAATATGAATTCTTTAAGGGTTTTGCCTTGTCTTAGCCAGATTAATAACCAAACACTTGGTAACTGATTGAAGTGAATATTTTCTACCCTACTAATCTCTGTGTAGCATCCTCTGTACTATTTTCGAATCGAAGCGAAACCCCGTTACATGTCAGTGCTTCTTTTCTTTTCTTTCTTTTTTTTAAAGTGTAAAAAAAAATTGTGGTTTGGTTTAGAAGAGATCCGAGTTGTTCTCATCGTTATGTTGCGATTTTTGTGCATTTATGTGTAATAGACATTTTCTTTGCAATACACTGGTGGCGATCCACTTTATCATGCAATTCATGTTTATTGTCTGAGTATCTCTTCATCCTGTTTGTAAGTAACGAGGAAGGAAAGGTGGCCGGGTAAATGCCAGGTGAATTACGATGATCAGACGCTAAGATATAAAACAGGAAATATGGAGCTCATGGGCCAAGTGGTGAGGCTTGGTGCATACAAAGAGAAATGTTAATCAATTAGATACTTTATTATACTAAGAACCCAGTGCAGTGAAGCATAGAGGGGGGGGGGTTAAGGTTAACATCCCTACCCCTCAACAGAGACACACAAAACACAAACTCCTGTTATGGTAATATCATCACAAGCGCAGCAGTCCTAAAGTAATAGACTCTCAGTTTTAGTACAATAAACATTTTAAATGTGTTTTTGCCCATGAACGTAATATAGAGGATCTGGGAACATCTCTACATCACCAGCCTTATTTAAAAATTAAAATTAAAATTAAAAAATCTACTTTGGAAATAGCCCCATTTCCAAATGCAGTCTCAAGTTTCTGTTTTTAAAAAGAAATAACAATGTGTTATTTAATATTCCAGGCTAGAATTTGACTTGCTGCCTAGCCAAGTACATTAAATATAGCCAGTTGAAGTGAGCAAGTTCGTGAAACGTACCTCAACATGCTTTTTTATTAACCTTTTAGGAAAGCAAAGGAGACACCTCATATTACTGTATATAAGTATTTGCTTATATTAGTCCAGCAGAGAGCCAGAAGGTCACCGAAGGTCACAGATTGGTATGACTAGCATGTGGGTTTTTTTTTCCTACTATCATTTGAACAACTTGATCGGATGCTGAAGGTAAAGCTATACCAGAGCATCGTAAAAAAAAAAAAAAAAAAAGCCTTTAAATTATTCTAATCTAATGAAAAGTGGAATGTTATTAAGCGGATGTTAAAGTGATTAGTTGTCACACCACAGTACACAACAACGAAATGTGTTCTCTGCATTTGACCCATATGTGAAGTGACACACAGCAGGGGGCAGCTATTTTTTCAGCGCCCGGGGCGCAGTGTTTGGGGGCGGTACTTTACTCAGGGTACCTCAGAGGAACATGCTGGCCCTGGGATTCGAACCTGCAATCTTTCGGTCAGCAGGCCACTTCCCTAACCATTAGGCCACCATCTGCCCCGTTGTTATGTTTATGTTATGTTGTGTTTAAAGGCAGTGTTCGAGGCACTTTTGAAAACCCACGTCTCAGATGCTTCTCTACATGGAGGCAAAACCTCAGCATGAACTAAACAAAAGGAACGCAGAAGACTACTTTTAATATTCTACTTTGTTCCATACCAACCTTGGCAAATCATGTCTTCATGGAGCTCGCGTTGTGCACAGGGGCATTGTCGAGGCTGGAACAGGTTTGGGCCTCTTAGTTCCAGCGAAGGGAAATTCTAATGCTACAGCATACAAAGACATTCTACAGTCAGGTCCATAAATACTGGGACATCGAAACAATTCTAATCTTTTTGGCTCTATACACCACCACAATGGATCTGAAATGAGATGAACAAGATGTGCTTTAACTGCAGACTTTCAGCTATAATTTGAGGGTATGTACATACACGTCAGGTGAACGGTGTAGGAATTACAACAGTTTGTATATGTGCCTCCCACTTTTTTAAGGGACCAAAAGTAATGGGACAAATGAACAATCATAAATCAAACTTTAACTTATAAAATACTTAGTTGCAAATCCTTTGCAGTCAGAACATGATTCACTGATGAGGTGGTAAGTTCCCTTTCCTTCTCCATACTCTTCTCTTCCCATCACTCTGGTACAAGTTGATCTTTGTCTCATCTGTCCTTAGGATGTTGTTCCAGAACTGTAAAGGCTTTTTTTTGAGATGTTGTTTGGCGAACTCTAATCTGGCCTTCCTGTTTTTGAGGCTTTACATGGGTTTACATCTTGTGGTGAACCCTCTGGTGAAGTCTTCTTTTGATTGTTGACTTTGACACACATGCACTGTTGCGAAGGGGTTATTCTTCACCAGGGAAAGAATTCTTCTGTCGTCCACCACAGTTGTTTTCCGTGGTCTTCCGGGTCTTTTGGTGTCGCTGAGCTCACCGGTGCGTTCTTCCTTTTTAAGAACGTTCCAAACAGTTGATTTGGCGTTCCAAACACCTAATGTTTTTGCTATCTCTCTGATGGGTTTGTTTTTATTTTTTAGCCTGACAGTGACAGCTCTTTGGATCTCATATTGAGAGTTGGCAGCAACAGATTCCAAATGAACTCTAGACCTTTTATCTGCTCCTTGTAAATAAGATAATAAGGGAATAACACACACCTGGCCATGGAACAGCTGAGCAGCTAATTTGTCCCATTACGTTCGGTCCCTTAAAAAGTGGGAGGCACATATCCAAACTGTTGTAATTTCCTACACCGTTCACCTGACGTGTATGTAAATACCCTTGAATTAAAGCTGAAAGTCTGCAGTTAAAGCACTTGTTCGTTTCATTTCAAATCCACTGTGGTGGTGTACAGAGCCAAAAAGATTAGAATTGTGTCGATGTCCCATTATTTATGGACCTGACTGTATACAACGCTGAATGAAATTGTTGTGCCTATGATGGTATATTTTACCTGGTTTAGCTAGTAAATAATGGCTGAAATACCAAAATCCTACTTGTGAGCTACTGTGAGTTTACTGGCAGCTGGTTCGCCTGCTGATAACAATGGCGAAAGGACTTGAGAGTATTCCAAATTGCATATTCATATATGTATTTATCATTCCTGACATTGTTCTAAATACAATAGAATTAATTCAACAAGATAAAAGATTATGCGATGGTTTAACTTTACTTAAAGACGAGATCGAAGGCAAAATGTTGCTGGAACAAAACGGATGAATGTATTACACGCCTGACAGAACATCACTAATGAAGATATCCAGTGTCTGATTATGTCTGTGGGTCAGAGACTACAGGCAGCTCTAGAGTGCAAAGAATTGGCAGACAAGTACCAAGTATAACAATATTTTTCTGGAGTATTCATTTGTCCAATTATCCCCTGAAAAGGGAGACGATTGTGTTTTTTTTTTTGTTTGTTTTTTTTACATGGCTCATCCACAGAGGTTTAAAGTTTAAAGCTGCAATTTATCCTCAAAGTCATGGTTGCATTTCAAATATACAGTAATACCTCATGCATTCGCGTTTCCATATTCGCGGCTTCGCAGATTCGCGAAATTTTCTGTGGAACCTGGCTAATTTACATTTGCGTTTTTTTCACACATCTGCGAAATCCTCAAAAAGCCTGGCATTAAACGATAACTGTCACACA
>JAOVYU010000063.1:1266493-1282944 GCA_025674565.1 Synodontis membranacea | reverse complement strand
TGTACAAAGACTCAGCCACAAGGGGGTGCACACTCTGGTGTATGCCTGCGTGCCGGTCCCAAGCCCAGATAAATGGGGAGGATTGTGTCAGGAAGGGCATCCGGTGTAAAAACTCTGCCAAATCAGACGTGCAGACAAAAAGATCTGCTGTAGTGACCACTAGTTCGGAATAGCCGAAATGGGGGGAGGTACATAAACTTTTGCGGTAACAGTGTGCAAATTACACAATGACAGTTTGCCTAAATATCTGGTGATTGCATGCATCTTCATGTGCAGTCTCCTTATGTGCTGCCTGCTCACTGTCCTCCTGACCTCCGTCTGCTTCCTTAATACAACAGCACATACACTATATTGCAAGAAGTATTCACTCACCCATCGAAATAATTCAGTTCAGGTGATCCAATCACTTCCATGGCCACAGGTGTATAACTCCAAGTGCCTAGGCATGCAGACCGCTTCTACAAACATTTGTGAAAGAATGGGCCGCTCTCAGGAGCTCAGTGAATCCCAGCGTGGTACCGGGTCATAGTGCGCAGAGGTCACCAACTTTCTGCGGAGTCAGTCGCTACAGACCTCCAAACTTCATGTGGCCTTCAGATTAGCTCAAGAACAGTGCATCGAGAGCTTCATGGAATGTAAATGTAAATCTCACCATCACTCATTCTGTCCTGCTCAGCCATAAACCTGAAAATTCAGGCTGCTTTATCATCACTTATTCCTAATTCTTACACGTTTCAACTTATTCTTTTTATACTCTTATACTCAGCCTTCCGCACACGTCAAAGTCAAAGTCTACTTTATTGTCTTCCCTACTTTATACATATATTGAGAGAGAAAGACAAGATGATGTGGCTCCAGTTACACAGCACAAACAAGGCACATAGACTGAGCACCAGTGTTGGCTAACATTAGATAATATGACATTTTACTGCATGTTGTACTGTAAACTGTCACTTAAAGCAAAAGTTAACTAGGTGATGTTACCAAAGACACACAAGTTTGCATCTTCTGGGAGAGGAGGTGGTCTCGCACTGCTCTATAACAAGAATGTTAATATGACGCCACTCATCGTGCCTGATCAATCCTCATGTGGACTGCTGGCTATCGACTCCATGGACCTACTCCCAACTGTTGTTGCTTTATTGTACCGACCACCTAAACCATCAAACATGTTTATTTCTGAACTTTCAGAATTGATATCTACTCTGAGTGCAGTGTCATCCAAAGTCATCCTGGTGGGTGATTTCATCCTACATTTGGAAAATTCCTCGAACCTGTTTACCAAAGACTTTATGGCCTTGATTGTTTTGGCATCACACAAATATGTGGATTTATCCCAACTAACAACAAAGGCCTTGTTCTTGACCTGGTCTGCTGCACCAGTATTACACCTTGTAATGTAAGTGCTGCTCAACTATTATATTTGTATGTCTAAATTTGTGACGTGACCTCGTGTCATCAAAGGCACTTTTTTAATAAAATGCATTCTTATTATTAATTATTATTCATTTAATTCAGACACTCTGAAGGTCAGATACATGATGGCTACTTGCGTCAACCTACAGGTGTCTCCCCTGGCATACGATTCCATATTCATTACATGTAAAGTGAAAATTTGACTTGTAGTTCATGAAAAGCAGAAATCCAGTACCTTTAATTATTAGTATATTTCCTAAGATCAAACAAAAAACTATTTATAATACAGAAATGTCCTCCGTCTGAAAAGTATGTTCTTGTATACAGCCAGTACATGGTTGGGGCTCCTTTACCATGAATTAGTGCATCAGTGTGGTATGGTATGGAGACGATCAGCTGAAGTACAGGGTGTTCGATAGCGACCTTCAGCTCATCTGGATTTTTGGGTCTGGTGTTTCTCATCTTCCTCTTGACATTACCCCATAGATTCTCTATAGAGTTTAGGTCAGGGGAGTTGGCTGGCCAATCAAGCACGGTAATAACATGGTCTGCAAACCATTTGGTGGTAGTTTTGGCACTGTGGGTAGGTGCCAAGTCCTGCTGGAAAAGGAAATTGGCATCTCCATAAAGCTTGTCAGCAGATGGAAGTATGAAGTGCTCTAAAATCTCCTGTTAGACGGTGCGTTGACTTTGGACTTGATAAAACACAGTGGAGCAACACCAGCAGATTACATCGGACCCCAATCATCACAAACTGCATAAATGCCACACTGGACTTCAATCACCTTGGATCCTGTGCCTCTCCACTCTTCCTCCAGACTCTAGGACCTAGATTTACAAATGAAATGCAAAATCTACTTTCATCTGAAGAGGACTTTGGGCTACTAAGCAACAGTTGAGTTCATTTTCTCTTTAGCCCAAGTAAGACACATCTGGTGTCTGTTTCAGGAGTGGCTTAATATGAATTTGAATATATAATTCAAGATTGCATGTACTCAATCTCAAAACAAAATATTCTATTCATTCTAATATATGAAGTTACCTTCCTTCCTTCTGGCTGCTCGTGTCAGGGGTCACCACAGCAGATCATTGTCAAATTCACACCAAATTTACAATACGACCTCAGGGCAAGATTAAAAACATGCACAAGGACTACTTAATAACATTAAGTGAGCATTTATTCCTGCAAGTAACAGTCCTGAATTAAAATTAGAATTCAGTCAGTTAAAATGACTAATTTTAAGGGTTTGCCACATTTCTTTATTATTTCAGATTATGTAAGAGCCTTGCAATTTAATTGACAGAGCATAAATAAAATGATCGATAGGAAGACAGTGTACAAAATGATGAACTTAGAAAATACTTACCTTGAACCTTTCTGGTAAAAATAATAAAAGTTAACTTTTAGGATGAACACTAGGCTAGTCTGCAGGCTAGTCTAAGATTTGCAGTGAGATCCTCATTCTAACTTCTCCAAAGACATTCTGGGGATGTTTCATGAGACGATACAACTGAAAGCATTTAGCATGACTAACATGAAGAAAACAAGGCAGTGGAGAATCATTACAATTCACACATCTGTTCCAGGTCATGTCATGATGAACAGACTAAAATACATAAAGAAAATATCGGCTAACTAAAAAGGCAAACTGTCACATTAGCAATGTTAAACCCAATCGTTCATTTTAGCAACATACCAAAGTGTTGAACTTCAACACTCTCCCTCTGATGCTAAAGAAAAAAAAAACCCTTCATCTAAAGATATGAATGTCACAATTTGACACTAGAATGCTCTGTCTTCAAAAGTCCACACCCAAGCAGAATAGAGAAGCAGCGGTAGTGAAGCCAGTGTGAACAGGAATTCTGGGGAAAGGAGTCTCAGTTAAGGAGGGTCAATCATCATGCTCTCCTCGCTGGCTCATAGAAACTAAATCTGTGGCATCAAGTTCAGATCACTGTGACGGTGCGTAAAAGCAGGCTCTATGGAGTCTCTGACACTGACGAAAACTGGAGAAGCGTGGGAGTTGGGGAACTCGTTGAGGGGGAAAGGGGGCAGACTCAGGCGCTTTCACTGCTGTCAAGCAGCTGCATCTTCATCAGGTGGTCAGGTTTGCCACCGCTTGCATGGTGCTCCCACATCTGCAGGTAGAGGCGCTCCAAGTCTATGGTGTACTGCTTAGTGTTGAAGAGTGGGCTGCAGATCCGCTGCTTCCACACACGGGATCGGACCTTCTTCAAGCTGTAGGACAGAACAAGGGACGGGCATTTAAATGTGCTGCGAGCTTCCTATATACAAAAGATTTATTAGGACGTAGAAAGTGGCTAGAGATGAAAGATGAATCATATTTATAATCACAGTGTGAGTTTCTGAGATATTTTAAAAGAACTGCTTAACAAAGCGCTCCACTAAAATTGCATTACAGACACACAGCACCAGAATGAATAGATCTCTGTAGACAGGTGTGTGTGCATCTAAATAATTACCTTTTAAACTGAGAAACACCAAGTGCTCAGAGGTTAAATAAAATACATAAATAAATAAAACAAAAGCAGTGAGGATGCGAGTTCGGAGAAATGAATACAGGAAACACGTCTGTAGCTAGAGCAAGTGCTACTATGTTGTACCCCAAGTACAGTGCATATAGTGAATGGTAAATCATTTAGGATTCAGCCTAACTGTGATTCAGCCCAACTAGTGGAATTTAAATTATATAGCAGAACTAATATAAGGTTTCAAATATCTCCAGAAGTAATTGATGCTAGAAATTCAAAATGCAAAACAAATGCTAGAAAGATATTTGCATATTTTATTATTGTTTGCAAATATTTACTTGTAAAATAACTGCACTGTTTGCTTTAAGGGCCATAAATTTTGGCATCAATGTACTGTTGAGTAAAAAAAATTAAATAAAACCCTGAAAAATAGCAAGAATATTCGTTTTCAGGTCACGCATCACATCCAGTCAGACATATGAAATACTTTAGTCTTACTTGCATCGCATATGATCTACATATGTAAACTTGCTCATTTTTTTTTTTGGTCTATACTGTGTACTCCTTGAGCTTGCTACACACAACAGAACACAATGTCACTGCATTGAACACTATACTGTTATTGAATCCTTTCAAACGTCCTATTTACAAAATTAAGTAACATAAGTCTTCAGTTTGGAAGTTGGTCAAGTTCACTTACTACTCCATGTCTGTTCCGAGCTTGACGGCCACATCTTCGTACTCCTGGCGACTATGTGCAATGAGCTCAGGGCAGCCAAGGCAAGTCAACTGAGAGGCAGCCACGCGGGAGGCAAGGGTCTCACCTAAATGCATGAAACAGAGGAACAGGATATGGTGAAAGGCAACGACAGAGATCCTGCAGAACCAGCACAGGAAGAGGTATTTTTGTGAGGACAATAAGGGAGAATCTATTTCAGATTTCTCGTCAGTGTACCACTTCATGAATTAACACACCAGAATGTCGCTGACCTGGCATTGTGACCATTGGGGTGCCAGCCCAGAGCACATCCATGCCAGTGGTGTGGCCATTGCAGAGAGGCGTGTCAAGGCACACGTCGGCCAGCTGGCCACGCCTCACGTGCTCCTCTTTAGGGGCAACAGGGGAGAAGATGATGCGGTTGGCAGGTAGGCCCATGTTCTGGGCGTACTGCTGGATGTTAGGCTCACCGACAGCTGGGAAGCGCAACAGCCAGAGAACGCTGTTCGGCACACGTTTCAGAATCTGAAATAAGAAAGAGAACAAATGAGCAACGTACCTACTTTTATAGTAGTAACACACAAAAGAATTAGATCTAACAAGAATAATGCGTGACTGAGCTTACATTAGCCCACATCTGCAAAGTCGGGGGGTCAATCTTGTAAAGTTGGTTGAAGTTACAGTAGACAATGGAGTCCTCAGGAAGACCATACTGAGAGCGAGTGGTCACCACAATTGTTCTGGGAACCTCTTCTCCTGTGGCTGCCTTGTTATTGATCTGTTGGGGAGGGAAAAAAAGACCTTTCTGTCATAAACAGCTTTTCAGAGGTCATGCACTTGTGTTCATTAAGTAGCATTCAGACGGAACTTTGGCAAGTCACAGACAACACAGTCAAAAGTATAAACTGGAAGGAAATGTGTGCAAAAGCAAATGTTTAAGAAGGATTTTTAACAGATAAATTCTGGAACAATACAGAGTAATAAAATAACACAGAATTAGTCCTCAAAATAATTGCTGTTAGATTCTGTGAGTTTCTGCCATTTATCTGGCAAAGAACAAATATCACTGTTTTTGTTATCATAACAAAATAGATGATTAGACTTTTGAGTAAATTAATTCATCTACGCAATTTCTTATATCCTCAACGTTTTTTGAAATGTTGGAAAGAGATTGTATGTTACAATGACCTAAACAACTGGAAATCTGATGGCGCTACGTCTGATGAATAGACTGGATGCTGTACAGTAAACATCCCATTCAAGGCTTAAAATCATGTCTTTCATCACTTTTCCATGTGGCCTTGTATATGATGATGGAGGATGACTTTCTTTTGTGAATGACTGCTGGATGATCGTATTTCAGTTTCATTCAATTTGATCAACTGTTCATTGCAACATTTGGCGTTGACAGGATCCAGCATTGAGAGGATCGGGCCACTGGTGTAATGCATTTATAATGCAGGTGTTAATCCATTGAGTGACATTTCTCTCTGAAAGTGCAGCCAAAGTGGAGCCCACCTACAAACTTTCAGAATCTTTCCCACTGCCTTCAGACACCTTAGGACATTAGAATGATCAATATTCAAACATCTTGCCAACTCTTGAGTTGATTGTGTAGCACCTTTTTTCCAGCAGTTTCTGCAGCTTCTCGTCTTCCACTTCTTTTGGTCTACCACATCTTGGCTTATAATCTATCTTGAATTCACTTCGAATAACTTAGAGAACCAGTTCTTGACTGCAGAAATGCCAACTGCAGCCATTTTTTAAACTTTCCAAATTTCGTGTCTTTCTTCCACTATTCACTAAGAATAGAAAGCAATGACAAATGGGCATTCGATAAATAATTAAACATATTTACTATGACCCACAACACCCTGATACCCAGCTTTATCAAGGGTGCCAATAATTCTGACTTGCACCTATTTTTTGGCTTATGAGAAGGAAAGATATTATATGTAAAGTCCAAAATTATACAATAGTTTGTATAAAAAGTTAAATACACAGTAAACACTACAGTATAAAATATACCGGCAGCCAAAACATACAAGACGCAGATCTTCTCCAAGACATACTTAAGCTAAAACAATACAATTACTGAAATTCACAAATACTCCTGATTCTCATAAATACAAGCAGCCCACTGCAACACAGAATGGAGGATTATGGGTTACCCATACAGTATAAACCTTCTAGAGCTCATGTTCGGTTTAAAATTTAAATTTTCATGACTATAGTCTTCGCATGATTGGTAAAACCGTGATAATTGCTAAAATTTAAATGCTAATAAAATTAAAGCTGCTGACACTGCTGAATACAGAAATGTTTCAGGTGAGAATTCCATTGGTTATCAGCCATAAGCAACCTTTTAACGACAAGTTAAATGTAATTACGAACATTTAATAGAAAATATTTACCAAAAGAAGAATGTCTAGCAAAATCGAGAGTGCAGATCTTTGTACATAACAGAAATGTACTGTGTCTTACAGATACAGGTCCACAATCACACTCAAAACAAGTACCAAATCAGTCTGAATGTAACTTTACTTTTAGAATACCGAATCTTCAGTCCCCATGAGTTCCACCCACTGTAAAAGACCCAGAGAAACAGAGAAAAACCGAGGCAGATTTACTACTGCAGAAGCAGCACGATCTTCATGACCTACTAAAGTGTAGGGCTGCAATTCAATTCTGATAAATATAATAATTACACATTTATGAAAAAACTGTAGCCTTGCCAGACAGTGAGAGAGTTTTTACTGTCACCAACACTGTCTGGCAAGAGGATGTTTTCATAAGTATGTGTCATATGACCCAATGTCTTGACCCCCTTATCGAATGTACAAAATATCTGTGATAATCTTAAAAAATTAAAATATTCTATAGTTGCAGCCCTACTGAAGTTTGCCATACCTGCAAGGCTACAGTCCCAGATACTACAACCTCCTCGACAGTAAATATCTGAAAAACAACAACATCTGGTGATATTGCATCCCTGTCCACTACAAAAGCCCTTTGAAAGGGCTCGTCTTTAGCAAATGATCTTCGTGTTTGATTCGAGCACCGTATCAGGACGTGCGGATCTGTGAGTACAGATTAGGAATTAGTTTAGCCAAAGGAAAATCATTCTTACTAGACTGCTGTACTGCCGATATATTAGTATTCAAAATAGAATTGTCAATCAGGACAAAATCGAGTAGGTTAACCCTTTATGCGATAGGAACTTTTCATTTGCCGTTATGCGATAGGAAATTTTCATGCCAACTTAAAAGCCTAGTAATGTCCTACAGCAAAACACCAAGGAAGACAACATCAGAGAAGATCCCCAACAGCAGCATCTGCATGCAGGCAACAAATTAATTTCTCAGGCAGTAGGTATTCAAGTCCTGTACTCTAGTGTGAAGTGCAGACATTTAGTAGGAAGTACCTGAGTGGTAGCCAAGCCATTGCTGACTGTGAAACTATTGATGGTGACCTGGATCTGGCCTTGGTTGATCATGTTTATAATGGCCTCAGCGGCTGTGTTCATAGGGATGACTGGCATGGAGAGGGCTCCATTACTATCTGTGGACTCCTGGCTGTCACACTCCATCTGGAAAAAGACCATCAATGCAGTCACTCTTTAAAAGACAACGAAGTACAAAGTTTTAAATGTTCTGGAAGTTCATTCACGTACCTTGATGACCTTGACGTCCGGCAAGCTATCTAAAAAGGCTTTGAGATCGATTCCATTCAGTACGATGCGGTTGTCAAAAATGTGTCCGTTGGATTTGAAGTCAATCACTGCCTTTTTCTGTTAAGCATAAAACACAAATGCTCAACAATAAAAAAATTTCCCCCCTAAAAACATTTTATATAACAGTTAAAGAAATTCAGAAAAGTTTCTCTTGCCTTAAGGTGTGGGAACATATTAGCATGATCCCCAATAAAGAATGTATTGGGCATGTAGGCCAGTTTCTCAGAATACTGCTCAGTCAGCTCAGCGGGAGATGTCTCCTCGTCACTAATGATGTAGTCCATGAAGGGAGCTCCGCTGGTGCCCGGGTAGCCAAGCCACATTGCCTGAGGGGGAAAAAAAAACAAAACAAAAACATTTTATTATTAATTTTTAAATATCTACAATCGTGAGTATGTGAATTATTCATGCTAGTTTTTCTTTTTACCTGAATGGGAGCTGGGCGCAAGGCAAACAGCTCATTGCGTGCACCCTTAGTATACCCATTCATGTTGACTAGGATGTGAATTCCATCTTGGTGGATCCTGTCTGCGGCTTTGCCGTTGCAAGGAATCTTATACAAAAGGCACACAACAAAGCAGAAATGTAAGCAACATTATCAGAAAGGAAATCAAGACAAAAGCTATTCCAATCTGCTTCCATCATTGCATGTTCTAACCTGGGAAAGATCTGTAAAGTGATGAGCCTCTGCCATCACTTTGACTCTGAAGTTAGTGCTGTCATCGGGACTGAGGGCATAGCAGAACACCTAGCAACAGAATTGCACCAGGTTAATGCAGGACTAAACAGTATTACTCCTGTAGTAACCGCAAATATACTGATGAAAAAAATGCATGCCAAGTGCATATAAATATATATTTGAGTTAATAAACTCACCTCAAACTTCTCAGAGTTATGCATGCCAGGAATGGACTGCATGAGGTGGGAGGTGGGGTGGTTGCCGAAGTCTGAACTGACATAGCCAACACGCAGACGCCCTCCACTTGCTTTCAGGTCCTTTGGATGCTCATAGGCAGGTTTATGAAGAGCATTGATCTATAAGGCAGCCATAAGACAACTCTGATTTTCTGTGATAAGCCACATGTAAATATCACTACACGCAATCTTTGTCTCTTAAAGCACTTTTCTTAACTGGCTACTGAAATAGCCTAAAACGTTAACTAGAGCATAACGCAACATACAAGAATGTAGTGGATTTATAGGAGGTTCTGTGTTGGAATGGACAGAATAGTGTAGCAAATAAGGTGTGCCAGAGTGAAATTTAGACACATTAACTTTACAGCTGTCCCTCGCCACTTCACTCTTCGACTTTCGCGGCTTCCCTCCATCGTGTTTTTTTTCCAAAACAGTATAATCATTAAAAAGTTGATCGAGACAGTGAACATGATACAGCGTGCGCTTGGTTGTCTGAGTCAATTATACACCCCAGTATGAAAATTAAAATTACAGTACGTATGGACTGTAGGCCTATGTGTAAATGATGCATGCATTGTGGTTCCGGAATGCACTTGATGGAGCCCTACAAAAGCCTCCTCACGCATATGAAAAGACAGCGCCAGCAACTGCCTATCACGATGTTCTTCAGCCGCGCATCATCATCCAACAAGTTGCACTATTTCCATAGGTTACTGGTTGTGTGTAACTGTGTGTGTAATCATTTATGCATTTCTACCTATGGTATTACGTTTCAGAGAGAGAAGTTACCTTTTATATCATAGCAAAGCATTTCTCACTCTACAAAAGTACAGTCCCACTAATTACCTTATCCAAGCAGAGGTTGCCATGTCTCTCAGCGATGGCTTTGCGGAAGCCATGGGAGAGAGGATACAGCATGCTGTGATGAGGGTGCACTGAGGGCAGACGGTTCTTTTCCAACTGGTCAGCCACGATGCTAACCAACTTCTTCATGCGCTCATCATAATCAGTCCAGTCGCACACAATCTGAAAAGAACAAATGATTATAACATTACCTGTAAGAATCAAAACTGAGTCTAGTACATTAAAGAAAATTTTTTTAATCATGTTTCTGATTGTATCATGCTCAATTAGTTTCAAACATCACAGAGAAATGAAATCACATCAGTCTTTTCTAGGACCGTCCAGAACACCATTTTAAAGGCTTCAGGTAATTATTGGCGTTTCCTAACAACCACCTGCTTACATAGTCTTAAAATTATGTTAACTTGATATTTATGTTTTTTTAATTAGCCATAATTCAAGCATGTTTGTTAATTTGGCAAGATTTACCCAGCAGGTGACACCAGTTTAGTAACAGTGTCTACTGAAATCATATGTGCTTATGAAAAACACGAGTTTACGCAAACAAGAAGAAAAGATTCTGTAGTATTGAAAAATATACGGTAAACACAAAATTCACATCAACAACAGAATGCTTATTGGAAGGGACCGGTAAAAAAATAGCTTACACTGTAAGAGACGAACTCATAACTGAAAACAAAACTACACTCATCGAAACTAGACTCAGAAAAAAATATCCGGAGTATGCAATAACAAAAGTTAATTAAGTTAAATTACATTAATAGGGCTGACTGTTAATGTACATACCTGCAGGCAGTGAGCAAGATTGCAGTAAGCATCCGGGAAGTCAGGTTTGAGCTTGAGGGCAGTGCGGTAAGATGCAATAGCTTCTGGAATATTCCCAGAGTCCTGTGGGCCAAAGTGCACAGATATATTCAAAATATAATGGTCACAGCACACACCATGACACAATACATTTACCACAATGTAGTCTGGTGTCTTTGATTTATGTTACGACCATACTGACAAAAGCCTGAGGGTTCACATGGTGCCTTATGCAGAAAAAAAGTGTTGTAACATAGTAAACAACAATAGATTTTTTTTTCCCAGTCAGTGTTAGGAAATTACCTTGTGTATTGAGGCCAGGTTGCTGTGCGCGTCTGCAAACGCAGGGTTGATCTGAATGGCACGCGTGTAGCACTGCAGGGCCCCCTGCACATCCTGCATCTCCTTTAGTGTGTTTCCCATATTGGAGTAAGCGTCAGCAAAGGTGGGGCTGATCCTGTAGGGTGTTCACGGTGAAAGAAAAGCAATGAAAAATTCCGCACACAGCACAAACGCTTAAAAGATACTGAGAAACAATCAACAGAAATGACAGCATGCCTGATAGCTTCTTTGTAATGCATGAGGGCTTCCTGCAGCTTGCCCTGCTGCTGAAGGACGCTGGCGAGGTTGGAGTGGGCTGCAGCAAACTCTGGGAACACCTGTTCAACACACACACACCTTATTCAGGAATATACTTCAGGAACATGGGTGGTATAAGAGTGCACTTTTACTGTAGACAGGGTGGGACAGGAGCACTCGTAGAATCCCTACCTCAAGAGCTTTCCTGTATAGCTGGACGGCCTCTTCGATGTTACCTTGCTCCCGTTTGATGTTGGCCAGGTTGTTGAGAGAGTCAGCATGTGTGGGGCAAAGACGCAGTGCTGTGTTGTAGCACTCCTCGGCCTCTGACACCTGGCAACACAAAGAGTTTAATCTTAAACGCAACACAGCGAGTTTTAATTATTCTGCATTTTCTAATATTCAAACATCTTCCTATTTCTACTGAAGAAAAACTGACTTTACTACATTGAAAATCGTGTTTGAGGGATACAGTGATATTAACCCTATGCAGCCTGGTTCTGAATATAAGCCACAGTCACTGCGTACGAAGAAGGACTTCTTTATACCCTGAGGACCAGATACTATAATATTATTTTAGCTCACCAACCTAAAGGTGAGTTTAGTGTTTAGTAATTATTGAAAGTAGTGGGGTGGACATTTAAACTTTAGCAAATGTAGCTGTCCGCCTCAGCAAAAGCATATAACAACAAAAACAGAATGTGGCATTGTACAGAGGAACAGTTCCTTACATTGCCCTTTTCCTTAAGAGCATTGGCAAGATTGCAGTAAGCGTCAGGGAAGTGAGGCTGCAGCTCAATGGCCCGTCGGTAGGTGTCAATGGCCAGATCTATCAGACCCTGCTCGTAGTACACGCAGGCCAAGTTGCCGTGGACTACAGCATGGTTGGGGCTCAGGCTGAGGGCTCGCAGATAACTAGCAACAGCTCTGTAACAAATAACGTTTCTGTCGATTAAAACTCAACACAGCATGGTCTAAAGAAGGCATATCATAACAATGACTAAAAAAAAAAAAAAAAAAAAAAAAAGTGTAGAAAAAGTGAACTTTTACCTGTCAAAGATGCGGGCTTCTTTAAGCACATTGCCCAGGTTTATGTAAGCATCCAAAAAATTTGGGTCCAAGGTTACTGCCTACAAAGCAAACAAAACCGCCAGTAATGACTTTTACATCCGCGGTTAAGTAAAAGTTACTTTACGTGACCAGCATGCAGTTACTCCCGACATTCATTTGGAAGCTCACATACCTTCTCAAAATGATGAATGGCCAGCCAGATCTCTCCCTGAGCATTGAACACGCAGCCCAGGTTGCTCCATGCCACGGCAAAGTTTGGCTGAGTCTCAATTGCCTTCAGGTAGCACGCCTTTAACAGGTCAACAATGAAAACAACAGATGGAAGAGGGGCAGAGAGGAGTAAAAGAGCAGATAGAGGAGATGTGGGGTTGAAGAAAAAAAAAAAAAAAAAAAAAGAAAGAAAGAGATTGAATAAAAAGGAAGAAAACAAAAGGGTAGAGAAAACCAGAGTTAGAATCCATACTCCATAAAGCAAAAAGTGAGTCTACAGCGTGGGCTCGCAGGCGCATCATACTGCCGCGCTAAGCTGCACGCTTTTTCCTGCGCTGCGCAAATCTGACCAGCGCCTTCACCCTGACTGACATTTTTCAGTTATGGTCTCATCATTGGAAGAAACAGTATGAGACATGCTAAAGATACACTGAGATTGCAAGGCACAACAAAGGAAGCATATTAAAAAGAAATTAATACAGAAACCAAAACCTTAACAGATTTAGCCAGACTGCAGTCACAACCTTAAATGCCTGTGCGGAATGAAGGTGAAGGTCCCTGTAATGCAGGCGCAAAAGAGCCACACGGGCAGCCATTGTGTTTTGCCACACCGTGGTCGCACTGTACTTGCTCGCCGCTTTCGCTGCGCTAATGCCGGCTCGGAGCACAGACCACAGACCTAACGCCCCAGCCACTCCTGAGCCCACCGGACTGACACACTCTCTGGATCAATCCAACCCTCAGGAACACAAGAGCTCAACATCTTTTCAGTTTTGTCTGATCTTTAGGGTTTATAGTGGGCACAATATGGCCAACAAAATTGTCTGCCAATAGTGTCCTGTGCAGGGCATGGGGTCCACTGGGTGCCATGCTAGCAGGTTAGATGGGCAGATCTGTAGTCTACAAGCCGGGAGGGGAGGGGAAAGGGGAGCATTTGTTGCGCGCAGGCGCTTTTCAATCGCAATAGAGGGCGTACTTTCGCTGCGCGGCCCATGCGTCACTGCAGACTCACAGCGCATCATCGGCTCAGCAGAACGCTGCAACTCCAAATCAAGAGGAAAAACAAAATGATAAACCAAAGCAACAGGAAAAAAATAATTAACAAGTAAGAGTTAGAGGGTTCTTACTGTGTTTTTTGTTTGTTTACTGCATCCAATCCATATTTCTTTAAATTACTATGTTGGGCGATGCTAAGTTGTACAGAGGAAGTTTAAATAAATCTTTAGTATTGTTTTTTTTTGGTCAATTAATTTTTTTTCCTCTGTTCTTTTCTTTAGTTCTTCAAACGTAGTCACAAGACAGAAGAACTCAGGCATGAAGGTTTTTTTTGTTTGTTTGTTTTTTTTTTTTTTGCTGGCAGTTACAAACCCGTTACCATATTTTTGGACTTTGTCTGGGGGTAGCGGCCGCAGCTGGAAGAAGAGGAGAGGACTGATGATGCCCTAGTGTTCCTTTCCGCCGGACCGCACCTACGCAGGAATAGTGTCACCCACCTGAAACCTTCTAAATAACAATATCAGTGGTGGAAGAAACCAAAAGAGACAAAATAAGAAAACAAGAACGTTAGTAAAAGTTGACAATCAATACATTCGTTTTATATGGATATAAAAAAAAATTCACAGAAACAAAAGGATTAAAAAAAAAGTAATAATATACTCTACTCAAGTTTCAAATCATGCACTTAAACAGCAACTCAACATTTAAAGTGATAAGAAAATGCTTATGAAGGGATGGGAGAGAAGAAAGGCTTTGTATTAATTTTCAGTCAAAATGTTTATTCATCCTGTTGAAAGGGACATAAAAGGAGGGAGGCTAACTGGCTTGATCTTCCCCATATGAACTGAAAACATGTCCTTAGGAATAATATTAATCATAGCATTAATGGAAACACAAAAGTGAGAAAATCATTCCTTCCATCATTTTCCTTACTCTTTTACTCTTACATGGATTACATTGTTTAATACGTTGCTTGCTTTATCCTGTCCTGCCTTCTTGAATCCTGCCCAATGGGTAAAGAAAAAAAGTCTGTGGTTTAATGATTTGTATCTAGAAGCATCCACAGCTCTGAAATAAAGAGGTCAATGCTTGTGCTGCGCATGTATTTCTTTCTCTCTATTATCGCTTCTAACGCGTGCAGTGGAGTGCAAATAAGGAGCTGCCTGCCTGGCACAGCCCAGGGCTAACGTCACAGTGTCAACGATGCATAACACCACCTAAACCTCCCAAGTGATAACGAGCCAATCTATTAGGGAAAAAGAAATAAGGGGGAAAACTTGTATTTAAATCTTAACATGGAGAATATACAGTAGCCTAGTTATTTACAAAAACACTGTGGAGCCCCTAAACGGTATCAGTAAGCTCGGCTGGAGCGTCAGGCAAGCAGCTCTGAGCGCGCACACTCCACGGGCCCTGAGCGAGCGCGCGGGGGGTCAGAGCGACAGAGCTGACATGGAGGGGTGCTGGAACCCTGGTGCTCCTCCCCACTCCTCCCCCCTGTGGCAACAAATAAGAGGGCTTCTAACCAATAAGCAGAGAACTTTGTCTGCAACTTTAATCTCCCACAAATCCACAATTAAGAAGCATATTGGCTTAGTTAGGAGCAGGTAAGGCCTTTTTATTTGTGGGTGGAAAACACAAACCTGCAGCGTCATCCAAAGCGGGCGCTTTCAAAGAGATGATAATAAATGGCGATTCGTTTGACACGTTAACCAAAAAAAAAACAAAAAAAAAAAACAAAAACAAATCTGGGTTGGAAGCCATCTTATTTTCAGCATAGCAAATATCACTAACTTCATATCAAACCCATTGTGTTTTGTTCAAGACCGAGCCAGCATAATCCCTCCATCACTCTAAAGGAAAAAAGCATGCCGGAACATCAATCTGTGTAAATATTCCCCTTTGGTGAGACAGAAAGACCCAGCCTTTCTTCCTGTGTGAAGGGGCACTGACTGAGATACTAGATCAGAATGAAGCACAGTGTTTAAAGACAGCAAAGCAGAAGGAGTGAGAGAGGGCAGCAGGATGGCAATGGAGAACTCTAAGCTTATCATGTTCTTAAAATAAAAGATAAAAAAAAGAAAGGAAAAAAAAAGCACTGAAGATAAAGAGTTCCCTGTGATTGTAATGATAGTAGTTGTACTTGGTGCTTCAGGTCTTAAAGCAGAGCAGCCTGATGGTCTAGTACCGGAAAGTGCACCGAGAGCATTTTTAGCTCTTTGGAACTATTGACACTAGCTGTGTTGTGTGGTTCTGCTGGACAGCAGAGTGAGTGGTGGAGTGGGGCTTAACTGAAGGACATGTGTAAAGGTAGGAAGAAGAAAAGAGTAGAAAGCACCACATGTCTAGAAGCATAAAAGAGGTCTTAGTGTTTGTTTGGGGGTCAGGGAGGCACTCACTCCCAAAGCATAGCATTAAAATAATTATGAGGGAACTCAGAATTAACTAGTGTCTAAGGGAAAAAGCAAAAGGAAACAAAAAGAAAGAAAAATAAATAAAAAAAATCACTGGACACCATGCACACGCTGAAATGTCAAAACAGACCTTTGCTTCTTCCAAACGTCCAAGAGCTTTAAGAAGGTTGCCCAAGTCACTGCGAACACAATACAGATCCTGCAACAACAACAAAAAAAAATTTACACACACATATAT
>JAOVYU010000063.1:1250756-1266393 GCA_025674565.1 Synodontis membranacea | reverse complement strand
ATATACACACATACACACACACATACATATATATATATATGTATATAATTTTTTACTACAAAGCTGTTCATCACAATTAATTTGGAATAGTATTAAACATGCTTTGTAATCCCTTACCGGGTTGTACTGGAGAGCGTTTACATAAGCCTGCACAGCACCCTCCATGTCTCCTGCTGCCACCAGAGCCGCTGCCAGGTTGATGTAGCCGTCGATGAAGTCCGGCTTGAGGCGCAGCGCGTGGCGATAATGCTCGATCGCCTCCTGCAGCTGACCGCGCTCCTTAAACACATTGCCCAGGTTGGAGTAGGCCTCAGCAAGCATGGGATTCTGCTTGATGGCCAGAGTGCTGAAGTGAGCAGACCTGCGTTCCAGGACAAAGCCAAAAGAAATGAGTCAGAAACCAAATGTTGGTGACATAAACCCAGCATCGCACCTGAAAGACGTAACAGGCTTCGGCATAACAGATATAACGGAGCAAATTGCGAGTACGACTGCAAGTAAGGATTTACCCACGCATCCCCAACAAGACTGGTAGCAATGTCTTTCAAAAGGTATGTTGCCCTGCAGTGTTGGCTTCGCAAAATTATTATTTTTTTTGCATTCAAAGAGTAAAATCAAAGTGAACTTTGTCATCTTTCCATATACAAGTATACAGAAAAACGAGATGGCGAAGCTCAGAATCCACAGAGTATACATATGATTGGCATTTTTTCCTCAGCCACTAGCACGCATTTCACGTAATGTTTTGCTTTTAAAAAACACTGTTTTCTTCCCCGAGGGTCACTTCCAAAGGCGAAACTTTACAGAATAGCACCAAAGTCACATAATGCACTTTTCATCCTCCTGACCAATCACCTCACAAGCTGACTGATTGTGCAAGTGAGAAACAAACGTGGACAACAGGTGTGCCAGTGAAATGTTACTCTTCTTAGTGAGCAGGTGTTTTTTTGGGTGAAATTTATCAAATCCTAAATCTAAAATATTTAATTGTGAATAAATCAACTCTGGAACATAATTAAAAAGCAACAGCTTGGCTATCTTAGGACATGCAAGGTCTCTCTTTAACTCTGGCTTCGTAGAGTAAAGTCGCGTGCAAGTCATTCTTTTCTTGAATTTCTGCAAACACCCGCCACCCAGAGTTAAACTAATCTTTATTACTGATTAATATCATCTATACAACAAGCTAGGCCAGGTAGTTAGCCAATACTAGCTAGGACTGGTAAGTGTGCTGTTACGGTCACTGTGTTCACTTTGGGCGAACTATTCTTCTTTTTATACCACAAAGTTGTTCCAGCTAGCACTTTCTCTGGGGAAAAAGGCAAGTGGCCTAGTGCAGACATTTTATTTTGAAGCTTGACCTAGAAGAAAGGCAATGTCATTCATCTACATGAAGAATAAAACAATCCCCTGTCTGTGAGACAGAATGACCTTGTGAGTTAAAAGTAAGTGCAAAAGAGCGTTAATGTGCACATGTAAAACTAAGTACAGTAAAACCGCGCATATTAGCGTTTCTGTATTCGCGACTTCACATATTCGCGAAATTTTGCCAACACGGAAGTAGATACATCACTTATTATTTCTCTGTATGTCTACTTGGAAGATGATCACCTCATTGGTATTCTAAGGCTGCCTGTTAGTTCTGCCTGTCACTAGAGGGCAGTACAGCACCTTAACTCCTTGAAAATATCAGAGGCTCAGAGCTGTAGAGGAAGACTGTAGAGGAAGATTTTCAGGTGCGTCATTACAATACAGTATTGGCGTTGTGTTCAACTATTTATGTTCAAGAGGATTTTTATTATATTTCAATAAATATACTTTTTGTGACATTTTTGTTTGGTGGTGTGCCTTGTGATTTTTTTAATGCGTAATATGTGCCGTGGCTCAAAAAGGTTGGGAAACACTCAATTAGGTGATTCTGTACTCTGTTTTTACATCAACCATTTATTTATTTTAACGGTAATGTATTAAGCTAACTTTTAAATGAAATTAAAGTGCTTTCAGAGCATGATTTGGGTCATATTTAGAATTAGAAATACTTTAGAAATAATCATTTATTAGCATTTTCAGTGACTTCACCAAATATTCTTGATTTTCACACATCCGTGCCGGGGTCTGGAACCTAACCCCGCGAATGCACGAGGTTTTACTGTATTATAATGGAAATGCCTGAAAGCGATGCACGATATTGTCATGTGCTCACTGGTGAATTTAACTTTTAGTCTTCATCAGCTGCACGTGCACAGGTACACATTATCTTAATGGTCTGATTGTAAAGTGCTGGTGGAGAATACTGCAGCTGGAGCGAGCAAAGATGGAGGCTTAGGAAGATCAGAAGGCTGCCTTGTGTCAGATTTCAAACCAGGAAAAAAAAAAAATTCAGCTGTGCCTCAGGAAGCCCATGGAGGGGGACACCAGACCTCCTAAAGAGTCTTACCTGTCAAGCCTGCGGCACTGGAAGTGGATAGAAGAAAGCAGCAGCAGAACACCGGTATTGTCTGGCTCCTGCCGCCACAGCTGCATGCAGTGACGTTCTGCCGCCTCGAAATCGCCTGACTGATACTCGCGGTGTGCCAGCTCAGCCAACCCTTGGAAGGAAAGCATACGTTTTGTAGGTTCTGTGGCACCAACACAACCCGCAAGGAGGAGGGGGAAAACAAGATGTTAGCAAAAATGGAAATGAGGCAAAAATAAAATGATAAGAACAGAGATGACAAATAACTATCATGCTTATTAAATACAGAAGCATAAAACCAAAAAAACATGCTAATAATGACTGATTTTCTCTTGGACTACAGTCTTATCGACTTAATACAGATTCTTCTTTGCTTTCAAAATTTTTTTCGGAGAAAATCATTCACAAAAGATGGAAAACAAGCCATGAGAACATTTTAAAGGATGAATTCAGATAGATATTGCAGCTTTAGAACGCCTACATATGTAGGAGCTTGACTCGGGAGATGACTACAGAATATACAATTCACTGTACTTGGGTTAAATACTGAACTCATCCTTTAAATAAACAAAGATGAAGTTGGGGTGGAGGGGAGGTGGATACGAGAACGGACTGGACAAGAAACAGACAAAGCAGTCAATAATCAATTGCGTTACAACCGTCTGAGGAAAACATAGAAAACCAAATATTTAACAAGGCGCAGGAGTGTACGCCTAATCCACACGCCTATGTTAGATCTTACTGCAGCTGCAGGGAACAAGATGGGATTTAATACAACGTGCCGTACATAGCTGGGTCACTTATGGATATCAACCACAGTAACAAATTCAACATTTATATTACTAAAAATGCAGCTTGTTACTGATCCAAAACCTTGCAAAGTATTAATATATTAGGGCTGCACGATATTGGAAAAAAAAAATCACATTGCAATATTTATTCTTTCTGCGATATATATTGCAATATTAAAATGCAAGTTTTGCCAAAATCTAATTAGTTGAATAGTTCTAATTGAATAATTAATCATTATAGAATGATTGAGCTGATTTTGCCCAACAATAATTGTAATGATGATAACTTTTTTAAAACCATACTTACTTGAAAACTCCCAACAACACAAAACCATTGCCTCACTTGTAATAAATAACTTAACACAGAACCATTGTTTCACACACCTTTTAAATAAACACCAAAGTAAAACAAAGAGTTGGTTATCAAGGCTAAACAAAAATTTTAATGAATAAAATCCTTTATAACAGAGTACCTATCCGATAAATTGGTCACGCTAGTATGCTTCTTGCTTCTGTTTCTGATGTGAGTCTTTGACTGTAAGTGGTCGTCACGTGTTCTTGCGGGTCCAGTCTATCGTGTGCTGGCAAAACTCACAAGAGTTGTTCTCCCGATTCATAAAAATCGCTGGGGTATTGTTATTCTCTAAACTTAGCACTAAGAGTTGAATTCCTTGAATTTTACTTCGGTAGCGTTGGTGACATCATCGGCGGTCACAGCAAACCGTACCGTTCAGGAATTTACCTTTTGACTTAAAAGTATTAAAGCTTTTCAGATGAAGAGAGGAAAAAAAAGATGAGATTCCAATTTTACCGGAAGCACCTTTAACGGATCTTATTCTGAAAAACGACCGTTTCCGGCCTCGCCTCACTACCGCACTTGACTCTGGCACGCCGTTTCATGCATCAGCGGCACAAGCTAACCCTTGGGAAAAAATTAACCCAAAAACAAAATTCCCTGGACAGCTTTTTCAGGGAAGGAACGAGCAAACGATGGGACAGCAGACGGGTCACAGACTGCCAGCAAAAAGAAAGCTGAATTTAAAAGAAAGTACCAAGATTCCTACCCAAGTTACGGGTTCATCGCAACCCGCTACGCGAACCCCTGCGCCTCTTCCTGGTCCGTGGAAAAATTTTCATACATAAAACTGGTCCCTGGTACAAAAATGTCAGGGAGCACTGATCTATCAAACTTGCCATAAAAAATGTGTAGCGACTTTGGGATCTATTTCTTCTCACGGAGTAATAACAAACGGAACATTTGTCTATGTTGTGTCCAAGCTGTCACTCTGAAAATTAATTCGTCTTTATAGAAGAGTTGTATAAAAGCAACATCGCAGTCAAGGTCAGATTATTGTACCGAATATCAGCACGGCTGTGAGTAGCTACGGCTTCGCATCTGTGACCAAATCACAGCCGTTCTGATATTCAAAATACAACAGCCTTTATATAGTTCCCTTACCAGCCTTATTTTTAATCATCTTACAAAGAAAGCACTCTGTACTGAGGAAAACTTGATGTAAAAGCTTTACCTCTGTCTCCGGAAACTCCTTCCAAAATGCTAAATTTTACTAAAAAAAAAAAAAAAAAAAAAAGATTCTTCACCATTAAGTCAAGTTTTAAACCTGTGGAGTCATGTGGAGCTTCCGCCACGGACGAGCGCATTAATACAAACCTGCAATTGGCCTTTCAGCCGGAGCTACAATCTGAGCTTTCGTTATATTACGCAAATCAAGAAACACTTTCTGACCAATCAGAACGCGCTGCGGTAGAACGCCATTACGTCACGTCGACTGCTGACGAAAATACGGATTAGCGACTCACCTTGCTATAATGCTCGAAATATTGACAAGAATTGAAGAATAACGCTGACAAAAAAATAAACAATATTGGGGTTTTTTTCTTTTTAAACATCATTCATATTTTTTTTGTTAAACAATAAGAGATATGATTCAGGGTAGTTCGTGGTTAATAGGCCACGCAAGCAAATTACTTGGGGCACGTGAAGTAAACAGCTTTCATTCTAGCCAAAGAAATGACTCTTGGTTACTTCAGTTAGTATTGGTGTAATATATTATATTATTATTATATTTTTAGATAAAGTATCAGGTTGTTCATTTACCTGTGCTGTCGGCCACGTTTCCCACTGAGCTCGCCATCTCTCCGCCTGTCTTCTGGTCCTGCACACTGGTCGTCAGGGTGACAATAAATAAGCTACTAGCTCAAATAAATATGACCAAAAGCTGAGCCTATTCAGTTAAGCGACATTAAAAGCCCAGCTCCAGCATTAAACCCGAGTGATACTCAGAGCAGCTCCTTTCTTCTTCTCTGGCTCCAGCTAGCAATGGATTCAGCTAAACCAAACACCAATAAGTCCAAGAATTCTCGATGTGTGTGTGTGTGTTGTTGTTGTTGTTTTTTTTTGGTGTATACGTAATACAAATTCCTGTCTGTTAAGGTTCGAATATAACCGCAGAATGTTTTAAAAATCGAGCACCAGATCGACAGCTGTTATCTTCACCATCGCACTTTATTCCGCTCACAATAGCCACGAACAAAATGGCGGATTGAGGTCGGGACTACTTCTGTTATAAAAAAAAACTAGGTCCTGGTATAACCGGTTTAAAATAATATCTATTAGCATTGTATAATACATTTATATCGTTATAAACGGCACATATTGTTTATAGTGAATGAAACAAGGGTGCAAGAACGAGCCCAAGTTTTTAATATACGACAGAAAATAATCGTTGGTAAGGGGCCGGCGGAGGCACCCGGTACAAATCTAAGTCGTGCTTAGGTGACCGTGAATCGTATCGTTGCGCACAAGACTGCGGCAAATGAGGCGCGTGCCGTGAGGCGTTTTGGTGAGGGCGCGTGGAGTCACGGGGGGTGCCGTAAAAAACAAAAAAGGAATCAATCAATAAAAGAATAAAAAGTTAAATGTGGAAAAAATAAAAAAATAAAAAAATAAAAAGGGAAAATAAATAAATGAATAAAAAAATAATAAAGATTATTTATTGCTTTCCGCCTATCCCCCCCCCCCCCCCCCCCCCCCCCCTCCCCCCCCCCCCCCCCCCCACTAAGCGCATGCGCGTTGTGTGTATGTATGTGCGCGTGAGAGAGAGAAAGAGAGAGAGACGCTAATGTGCATTTGGGTTTGGGGGGAAGATACCATTTTTTAAAATAAATTATTTCTCTATTATAAAAAAAAATTCTGTTTTATAGCTATTTTTATAGCATTAAGCAGGCGAAACGAAAAGGAAAACGGGGCGGTCTGCCTGAGCTAGAGCAGTTGTCATGGCGATGATTAAAAAGGCGCGCACGCTCACGGGCAGGTGCTGCGTCATTGGCCTTAAGTGTTAAAAGAGCTTGGACAACTTCCTGAACTTCTATTCGCTTCTCCAATGACGTGATGTGTTTCAGAATTCAAACCACGGCCACATCTACACTGCGCATGCGCCAAGTCCTCGCCGCTTAAAATAAAAAAAAAACTGAATGAACACTGTGCAGAAAGGCCCGCCCAAAGCCAGTTGACTGACAGCGTGGCCCTTCAATAGCGAAAGCAATACGGTTACAGCACAAGCAATACGGTTATAACAAAAGGAATGCGGTAATAGCACACGTAATACGGTAATGACAAAAGTAATAAAGAAAAGCATTTCTATTCATATTTTATTCTTTTATTTTTGATACTAATTTATATCTCTTTTTTAATTTTTAATATGTTATTTAATTATTAATTTATTTGGTGTTTATTTGATTTTTTTTACTTTTTTTTTCCACATTTTTTCTCATTCTTTTATTGATTTATTCTTTTTTTATGTCACTATCGTGAGTCCATAGGGGTGGAAGGAGGTCTTGTACTTCTCAACTGGACCACTTTAATTCACACAGTATATTTAAGTTTGTCTTGCTGTAGAGAGAAAGCTGGGAAGATTCTCAGCGAAAAATGAGAGACAAAAAAAAAAAAAGAAAATCAGAATGGTCCATCCCCCGTGTACGTATATGAATACTTTACCATGTGCACCTTGTTAAGAGTTACACTATATTGCCAAAAGTGTTCGCTCATCTGCCTTTACACGCATATGAACTTAAGTGACATTCCAGTCTTAATCCATAGGTTTTTATATGATGTCGGCCCACAATTTGACCATTGTTCCAGAAGCACATTTGTGAGGTCCGAGACTGATGTTGGATGAGAAGGCCTGGCTCGCAGTCTCTGCACTAATTCATCCCAAAGGTGTTCTATCGGGTTGAGCTCAGGACTCTGTGCAGGCCAGTCAAGTTCTTTCAAACCAAACTCGCTCATCCATGTCTTTATGGACCTTGCTTTGTGCACTGGTGCGCAGTCGTGTTGGAACAGGAAGGGGCCATCCCCAAAACTGTTTCCACAACGTTGGGAGCATGAAAATTGTCCAAAATCTCTTGTCATGCTGAAGCAAGCATTCAGAGTTCCTTTCACTGGAACTAAAGGGCCAAGCCCTGCTCCTGAAAAACAACCCCACACCATAATCTCCCCTCCACCAAACTTTACACTTGGCACAATGCAGTCAGACAAGTACCGTTCTCCTGGCAACCACCAAACCCAGATTCGTCCATCAGATTGCCAGATGCGTCTCCACTGCTCTAGAGTCCAGTGGTGGCATGCTTTACATCACTGAATCCGAAGCTTTGCATTGCACTATGGCTTGGACGCAGCTGCTCGGCCATGGAAACCCATTGCATGAAGCTCTCTATGCACTGTTCTTGAGCTAATCTAAAGGCCACATGAAGTTTGGAGGTCTGTAGCGACTGACTCTGCAGAAAGTTGGCGACCTCTGCGCACTATGTGCCTGAGCATCCGCTGACCCCGCTCTGTCATATTTCGTGGCCTACCACTTCATGTCTGAGTTGCTGTCGTTCCCAATTGCTTCCACTTTGTTATAATACCACTGACAGTTGACTGTGGAATATTTAGCAGGGAGGAAATTTCACGACTGGAATTCACTGAGCTCCTGAGAGCGGCCCATTCTTTCACAAATGTTTGTAGAAGCAGTCTGCATGCCTAGGTGCTTGAGGTTATACACCTGTCGCCATGGAAGTGATTGGAACACCTGAATTAATTTATTTCGATGGGTGAGTGAATACGTTTGGCAATATAGTGTATCATCAGCAATCTTGTATAATACTTTCAGCTCTAATTCAAAGTTGGTCTCTTAAACCAAGATTAAGTCCCAGTAAAAATGAGTGCTTTTAAACACTCAAATTCTTTACATTAAAATTCTTTTGTAACATAAAGAGATGGTAGTATTTTCCCTACAGATTTAGGAAGGGGCAGGACAGTAAGCTTTATTCTAACAAACCAGCCAAGGCCAACTATTTTATGTAGTACTATGATCACGTGCATGTATATAGACCATGTGCTTAAAAGTCGTGCCAGCAGCCAGCAGAGGGCAAAAGAGGACAGAGGGCCAAACCAAGCACAGTCTGTGCATCTCATTCAAGGCAAATAAACAGTGGCTGCCAACTGCAACTCTCTGAGCTATGGGCTATTCTTGAAAACGAATATTTACATGCAAATCAAATGACGTGCTTTAAAATTATAGAGGGGCTTCCATGCCAGGTATAAAAGCAATTGCACCAGGGGAAAAATAATGACGGAATTTCATTTGTGGCATCAGGACAAGGTGCCACATTGAAAAGCAAAACCTTCACGGCACTACTATTTCATTGCTTGATATTATCACTGAAAAAAAAGAACTTTAGGATTGTTTTTTTTTTTGTTTGTTTGTTTGTTTTGTTTTGTTTTTTAAGAATTAAATGCTCTCCTCTACATTGCATTTCACTTTTCATCAGTGCACTGTAGTTGTGCCAAACTGAAATGCAATGCAAGGGCAAACCACATTCACTTCTGACGTTAACCCAGTATTTCAGTTTTAGAACAGGGATAACACAAAATGTACTGTCTAAGATACCCAGTACTGGAACTGTGAACCACTGCGTGCCAAATACCTTCAACACTATGAAGCACACTGCGGACAAAATGCCACCTACTAGAATGCACATTTGATGGAATTTAAAACCATATCTGTGAATTATTTCAGTCGTTTTCACAATAAGGTTGCATGTGCGTACAAACACATGTATAATTACAATTTTACTCCCCATCTTTTTATCTGTGAATTCCTCCTTACGTGCAACGTGAAGGCACGCATAAAAAAATATGAATCTATTCTTTAACACAGGATTAGGTTCATATAATTAATAGCCTTATAGTTTCCCTTCAGTCAAATTCTATTCAGGATATCGTAATCACAATTACAATAAAAAAGTTGAGACTTGCGTTGTCCACTGCACATAACTGTACAACTGATGTTTAATTTTTTTTGTAATCATAGTTAGTTTTTTTTACTTATCATTGCACGTCGCACCTCCTAATATTCAGTCATGAGTTTTCCGCTTTACCTCTTTTATTGATTGATTGATTGATTTGACAATGTGCTATTATTACTGGTCTGAATGTAATTTCAGCTCATTTCTTCCATCCAGTGTTTTGAGGTTTAAGTGTGACGTTTTCCACCTCTCTCCTTCACCATTCCATTTCCATTGAGAAAGCTATGTTTCTTTTCTTTCCAACCCCCTCCCCCCCCCCGGCCTGATTGACATGTCAAGAAAAAAAAACCCTAAAAGCTAAGATCTGTGATGTGAGAGTCTCATTAACTTCCCATGTTTTTCTCTCCTCTCCCAGAGTCCAAGTGCAACTTTGTTTGCCCCTCGACGGCTCTGTATGGGAATGGGTTGACATCATTGGCCCTGATGAGGCTGCAGTGTGTGCTTAGTGCACCCCAGTTCAGTGTGGGAGTTTACCTCCAGTCCCTGTTTGACTACTGCAAAGCTTGGCTGTTGCCCTGGGAAAAAAAAAGCTCTTTGTTGGGAGTGATGTCATGGCCATGTCTTTAGCAATCGCATCTGACATGTTTTATCTTTGTGCACGCCTGCTCCTGACCAGGCTAGGATGACCGTCCCTCTTTTGATGTGCTCGTGTCACTTTTTCCACAACGTCAGTCCTTTCACACGGAGGATATTTTAGGAGACGCAACAAACCCACTCGGCCTTATTCCTGTTTGCCAGGAATCTAATTGTAGACGGTTTGCAGGACATTACTTTGAAATGAACAGAGCAGAGAGATTTGGGTAATTGAATAGCGCGTGTATTAGAGTACCTCCAAATTAGTAAGCAAGTTTATTACATTTCATAAGTACTTTAAGTTGCATCTCGCAATTTAGATGCAACTGCACATATATTTAAAAAAAAAAATCTCATCTTTGTCGGAACTGGTGGAAACAAGTGCAATATAGTTGCAAGGAGAGCTAGTTGTACAGTAAGTACTTGTATTAAGTGTCCAGTGCTGTTCTGGGTTGGTTTTATACTTAATATAATATACATTTGAGGGGGGGGACTGTTTTAACAGGGTTAACACTCTATTCTGCTCTATTCCTTGGCCATGGCATCATCACTGGGAGACACTTTATTAGGCTTTTTAGAGATTTTAAAGAGATACCCATGGTCTGCTAAATTTGTCTTTTTGTATAACAGCCTGAATAGTGAAAAATGGATCGCACCAAAAAATGTCACCTTTGATCCATCGCATCCGTAAATGGTCAAACTGCGCTGAATGATAATTTAGTTTATAACAAGTGTTAATTATTATGAAATCAATGCAAGAATCATGTCACCTAAAATATCTAAGCGTGCTTTCTAAGGTAACTGAAAACCCTATAAAGGTTCCTATAACGTACACTGATCCGCAGGTGTATCCCCAAATGACTGGTGTGTGGCTGCAATCTTTTCTTTCAGCCAAATGCGAGTCTCACCTAACAGCTGATTGAAGGCCAAGATCAAGATGCAACCACGTGGAATCCGGTGTGGCTTCTGCTTAGATGGAATGGAAATCTGCAGCCACAGCGGTCTTTCGTGGATAAAGCTGAAGACCACAGGCAAACAATGATGGTCACGTGATACCCTTGATGTAGATATAATGACCCCGATGCTGTTTTGTTACTAGAAAGAGTCCATATATATTTTCCCAAGCAGTCGAACCTGACACTTTTGCGCCAGAGGGATGAACATATTCAAGCAAGATGTACCTAACAATAACCTAACACATCTGTATTGCTATGAGTGCATTTGCCTCTAGAGGGCCAACGAGATTTGTACGTTTCAAGGCCCTGTTCATATTCCACAGCCAGAAAAAATCACATCTAGAAACAATAGACAGAAAAAAAAAAATTTAATTAGTATTCCCCAAAATGCTCAATAAACTTCAAGCATGAGTATTCTAGCCTCTCTGCGTAAAGGTATATTATGACTTGGTGACAAAACACAGTGAGTGCCAGCTCTTAAGTATCAGGTGCTGGATGTTTGATTCACACCTGTAGCCTCTAGTTAATGCCATTCTTAACTGGGGAGGTGATGCGCAAGTTTTATAGCCTTATATTTTGTGGTTCAATTTTGTTTTTGCCCAGACAACACAAGTATGTGGGAAAATGCCCCCTTTTGAGACCTGAAGAGTTCTGTTTGAAGTCTGAAGCTGTTTTATTGCTTCGGAATGGGAAACTGTTGCATGTTTCCTGTAGATCCATGGCTCATAGACTTTAATGAACTCTTGCCTCAAGCTATTGTTCAGGTCTGGAACTGGACGGCTCCCAATTTCCCATGTGGCCATATTTAAGTCAGAAACGTGGTTCTTAAGTAACTGCATATGTTTCCCTTTTTTTTTTTTTTTTTTTTATACTAAAATAAGGTGAGACAAAAACATTCGGGGTATTATTGCGCAATTTTGTCAAATGTAATTCTCTTAAATCTAGTTATTCATCAGCTGTGAAACCCCCTAGATAACCCCGAACCCTCTTCCTCCTTAAAAAAAAGAAAAAAAAAAGGAGAAGAAAAAACTCACTCCTCCATCCCCAACATGCTCAGATACGTTAGTCATTGTCAAGATCAATTACAATGTACTAGAGCATGCGTACATTTGTCATCTAATAACACACAGGATACGCAATTGAGAATTAGGGGCCAGGCTGTGAGATCTAAACTGACAACCTTCTGTTCAGTTAATGCCTCCTATATCATACATCATGACTGATACATCACACACGTCCTACCTATATTAGAGAATTCATTATGAGACCCCCTGCACGCAAAACCCGCGCGCCAATACCATTAAATACACTCACTGAACACTTTATTAGGAACACTATACTGACGCTGGGTAGGGCCTGGCATTGCTCTCAGTTCTTCTTGGCATGGATTCTACAAGACGTTGGAAATATTGCTTTGGGATTACATGAGCGCATCATTGCAATTCCTGCGTATATTTCAGCTTCACTGTCGCGCTGTGTATCTCCTGTTCTGCAACATCCCAAAGGTATTTTATTGGATTCAGATCTGGGAAGGTCACTGAAGAACAGTGAATGAACATGAAACCAGTTTGAGAGACACGGTGCATTGTCATGCTGGGATTAGCCACTAGGAATCGTGGCCATGAAGGGATGCACATGGTCAGCAATAATACCCAAATAGGCAGTGACATTCAAGTGATGATTGAGGGGCATTAACAGGCCCAGTGTGTGCCAAGAAAACATTCCCCACACCATCACACCACCTCCACCAGCCTGGACTGTTGGCACAAGGCCGGTTAGGTCTATGGATTCATGCAGTTAGCGCCAAATTCTGCCCCTTCGATCTGTGTGTCTCAGCAGAATTCGAGATTCATATCTGTATTATTTCTTGCATTGCATCTCTGTCACACATTTGGCTGATTAGATAATTCCATGAAATGAGTAGGCGCACAGGTGCTAATAAATGGTTCTATGAGTGTCATAGGACCTTGCACTTACAGGACATTACAAAATGTTTCCTTATAGTAATACAAAGAAACGTGGTGAATTATAGATTGTGTATACAAGAATACAGTGTGTAATAACAGATGGAAAAAAAAAAAAGAGGACGTGTTTATGACTTTATGTCAGTTAGACCGCAAGTCTGGTGTGGGTTGGTTAAAAACATTGCCTGAAATTTAACGAGCTCAGTCGTAAAACAAGAAGGAAAGCGCATCCCTTATTTCTTCTTAAACCACAAAACCATTCATAATCACACCATCACACTAATATAAGTGTAATATAATTAAAATTCCCTGTCAACTGATATGTTTATTTTTTAATTTTTTTATTTTTTTTGAAGCTATTCAGAGTATCTATTCTGACATGACAAAACCAAAAAGATTTGTATTGTTATTGTGGTTCAGAATTTTCTTCTGACGTTCTCTTGGGTGGAAACTCCCACTAATCCAGGTTTTGCCATTTCTCATTTGGATCTGTTTTAGAGCTGTGACGTCCAGAAAGCCATAAAGGCCAGGAAAACTGCAGTAGAGGATTAAATCAATCAAGAGGATTAAAGTCTCATTCTCTCTCTCTTTCTCTCTCTCTCTCTCTCTCTCTCTCTCTCTCTCTCTCTCTCTCTTAACTGTTTTTCTATGTCACTCAACTGGGTCTTTTTTTTTTTTTCATGACTGTGCCTGAACACTAAATTGGTATAATTTCGTTCTACCGAAGAGGTGTGAACATTAATGTTCTTCCACGCCTTATAATTATGTAATAAATGCATCCATAACCAAGCAGTAAAGGCTGTCTTTTCTTAGGCAGATAGAAAATGCTAAGAACTAATGTAGTGGAAAGACTCAGCATGTTACGGTGTCTTCCCAGCAGCAGTTGCAACATATTTGCCTCAAGTCTATCCATGTACAGTATGAACAAACCCACATAGTCCCTCATTTGCTGCCGGAAAGTCATTCCACTTCCACTTTCTTTTCCAGAGAAAAAAAAATGGATCACAATGGCCTGGCCCTCTGTGCAATGTTTCTATACCTTGTGAGTACAGAATGTTCAATGATAATGCTGGTCCTGCCAAAGGGAAATACACTTCTCTTTTCCTTTCAGGTTATCCTGTTTGCATTAGTTTTTTTCTAATGTAATTAAAGGAAACATACCGGATGTGCAAGGACCAATAGCGGGCATTGCCAATATCCAATGGTGTGTAATAGTCTCCGACCTCTTCTGACATCCGTTCCCATTTTATCCTGAAAGAAATAGGGGTTTAAAATTTGGGGATTGCCCTTTCTGTATCTGACTGACGTTCAGGAGTGAGTTTTGATGTGCATGTGCGTGTGTGTGTTTTGTTCAGCGCGAGCTGCTCCTACAGTATGTACCCAAGAGAAGCGGAAACAGGGTTGACCGATGGCAGCCCTGGAACAGCCTCAGGAGGAAGTTGCAGGAAAAAGGCGTCGACATCACCTCAAGCTGCAGCCAAAATGCAAGGCAATAAAAACAGCAGGCATGTTCATACTTATTTCACGTGGAAGACAGAACCATAAGCTGCATTAAATGTTAAACCTGTTGTCCCATGCAGTAGAGGTTCTCAAACATTTTGCAGCCTGCAAACCTGCTAAGAATAAGACTATGTTATAAGACTAAATTTTGTCCCAGACTCCCGTGGGACAAAATTTAATATAAGAATATAGTCCTTATCCAAATAGTCATATATTGGGAGGATTATTCAAACATTCACAAGACTATGTTAGCTATTTGTACTGACTCTTAAAATTCTGAACTTTCCACCAATGCATTAGATTCAAGTAAACATTATTTTCAGGCTTACGTAGACAGGCTAAATAAAGGATCTCAATAATAAGTATCATGATTTACAATAATAGATATCAGGATTCCCTGGACCCTACATTGTAGACCACTGCCTATATATATGTGTGTGTGTGTGTGTGTGTGTGTGTGCACTGAATTTGAGACACATTTCTCAAAGTCAGAGATTCACAAATGAGATTCACAAATGCAGGATTATTTGGTTCTAACACTTATTGCATGTTGAACTCAGTGGTGGTCCAGGCTTGTCTGCAGCTCAGGAGACCTTGCCTGCATTATATGGGTTGCTGCTAAAACAACCACTATCAAGATGTGAAAATAGGGATGAAGACAGCAAGTCCTTGTTTACTAGCATCTGAGACAGACACAGGGACTGCACATTCACTTTCACCATGCTGTGTCCATAGACCAGCCCATATGTATGCTCCACATTGTTAATCACTGCTTTATATATACAGTATATATAAGAGAAAATGTATATATATATATTTTTTATTATATTGAAATAGTTTATGCTGGAGACATTAAGGTGAACCAAACTTACTCTTGTTTACCCATAACACGTACTCGTTAGTCATGTACTGTACACGTGAGAGAGAACCATATGGGTCAGTACTGTACTGTATGCGTGAGAGAGCCTTATGGGTCAGTACTATATGTACTGTAGGTGTGTGGGTTAGTATAACCGTGTTCTACTTTTC
>JAOVYU010000063.1:1181052-1208498 GCA_025674565.1 Synodontis membranacea | reverse complement strand
GACAGATTTGTGAACAATATTTGAGAGTAATGGGTCTTTTGTGTATGTAGAAAATGTTTCAGATTTTTGAGTTCAGCCCATGCAAAATGGGAGCAAAACCCAAAGTGTTGTGTTTATATTTTTGTTCAGTATACCTTTATTAGTCTGTCTGACTTCTATAATTTATATGATCCAGGTATTGTTCATGGCAATATGGCCAAAAGTTTGGACACCTCATCACATCCAAATGTGTTTTAACTTCCCGTTCCAGATTTAGTCTGTGTTAACTGTCGGTGTTCTGGGAAGACTTTTCCCCTAGATTTTGTAACAGCTGTGGAGATTTGCAAATTCTGCCACAAGAGCATTAATGAGGTCAGGAGCTGGTGTTGGATGAGGAGGCCTGGCATGCTGTCGGCTTTCCGGTTAAGGTTGAGGTCAGGGCTGTGTGCAAGTCACTTAAGCCACCATGTTTTGATGGGCTCATTTATCATGGCTGGGACAGGTTTGGGCCCCTTAGTTCTGGTGAAGATAAACTAAAATGCTGCAGCATGCAAATATGTTCTATATAGTTGTGTGCTTCCATTATTATTATTATTAATAATAATAATAATAATAATAATCTTATTTTCATGAACTATATAATATTTTCTCTCTAATAATTTACATATTTAGATACCGGATGTCTGATTTTCATGATCTGTAAGCCATCATTACCACAACAAAGACATAAAAGGCTTGAAATATTTCACCTTACCTGTAATGGATGTGGAGTATCAGAAAGCTTTAGATTTTTTGGTTGAATTATGAAAAAACAGCGCCTTCTCGTGTATGATATTTTTTTATTAAAAGGACCATAGTGCTGTGTAAATAAACCCCGCCCTCTTATTATGACACCAGAGCGGAGAGCCAATCATCTTCTACCTCCGCCTGTCACGAGCGACTCCAGCGCCGTCATTGGTTCGCTGGCTCTCGTCCAGGCCCTGTTCCAAATGCAGCACATCACAGAGAGAAGTGCCCTTATATTATCTCTTATTAAACGGCCCCTAATAGCGGATGTGGAGGGCGTAGGGCGATATTCGGAACGGGACCGTAGAGACTCGGTTGACCGTTTCCATGTTTTCCAGCTCGTACGTTTAAAGATGTCCGGGAGATGGTGCCTGGTACAGTAAGTGTTACACAGAAGAAGCTGATGAAGTGGCTATTCAGGTTAGCTTAAAACAACAACAAACTTAACTGCAGCTAGTGAATAAACTAGTAACTTAGCTAATTATTATTATTTTTAGTTAAACGTCTGACTGACACGTACAGTATCTAAACAGCAAGCTTCTATTAAAAGACTAGTTTAATTTTTTTGTAATTTTTTTTTTTTTTGTAGCTATGTGTGAAGACTTTTATTTCCTGCTGAAGCTGATTATGGCTTTGTGTTTCTTTGTGCCAGTGTAGGTGAAATGGGAAAGCTGAGTTAGTGGACTGAAAGAGAGAATGGCTCAGACATCCAGTAGCTCTCAGGAAGGACACAGTGAGGCTGAAGCCAGCAACAGCAACAAAACACAAACACATCCTCCTGCTGCAGGTGAGAGAGGGGATTTACTGCTGACCATTAACACACACATGCCTTAGATAAAGACTCATCCAAAGACTCATGGACAATACAAAAAAAATAAAAATACAGGAGTTCTAAGCAGTCCAGAGTTTTCATCATAAAAGATATACTATTTAGTTCAAATTCCACTTCAATCTGTAGAGCCATTTAAACAGTACACATGTACTGTAATCTGGAGGTAGATTTAGATCCCTGATGAGTAAACCAGGGCTGATGGTGAGAGGGAAAAAGTCCCTGAAGCGACATGATGTAAAAACATTGACCCGAAAAGTGAAGCTGTCCTCTTCCTCATTCAGTACGAGCACGGGAATGTTAGTATATTTTGTGACGTCCAGTCTTGAGGTGTATACACGGTAGACTTGTAGTCAAGCCCGCCTAAACCAAGACCAAGACACTACCAAGACCGGAGCGTATCAAGACCAAGACTAAGACCGAGTCAAGACCAAGACAAAGTCTAGACGAGACCAAGACTGAGACCGGAAAAAACAAGATTCCCTTAACTTTTGTGTGCTGTTGAGGACTGACATGACGGGTACTGACTGGTCCCAAAGTCATCTGACGAAACGGCTAACACCTCCAACAACTGTCTAATGAATGGGAAATATGTAACTGATTTCAATTATACTTCATTTGTAGATAAAATTGTAACATCAAATTGAAGGTAATTATAAACTCAAATTATAAACTTGAAATTGCATCATGTCCCACTGTAGTAGTACTAGCCAAAATACACTGTATGATATCAACTTCCCTGAAATGGATTAGGCCTGTTAAGTCAACACAACGTGACATGCAGATGTTATTTAAAAGTCAATGGTCACATTTATTTAGTCAAACAACACCATTTTAAGTAAAATACTGTAATCAAACAATATAAAGACATGCGCACACGTCACATGAATCAAATGCAAACTACAAGTACTACATACCGATACAAACTGCACATCAAATCACACATCAAAAGGGCGCGAAAGGGGAAATAAAAATAATGATGTTGCATTATCGGACGTTACATTGTGTGACGTGGATACTGTTGGCTCCAAATCTCCCGACCACTATGTCGATCCGAGACAGCAAGACCAAGGCAAGACCAAGACCAAAGACCGTCGAGACTGTGACAAGACCAAGACCACGTAAAAGTGGTCTCGAGACCAAGACCGGTCTTGACACATCCAACTCTAATACACGGAGGACCGTCCATCACAGTAGGATGTCATTTGGAATCTCAGAACTGTGACGAATCAAACCAGCCCAAATGTCTTTCACATTCTGCGAACCTGTTATTCGAACTTCAGTGTGCCTTATAATTTGATGTTTTTTCAGGTTTTCCCAGATCGCCACGTATATAAGAGAACATAATGTAACTAGAGATGCATTTCTGCAAGAGCGTGTTAGTCCTCAATGCAAAAAAAAAAAAAAAAGAAAAAGGAAAAAAGACAAGTGCGGCTCATGACAGATCGATGCATGTGCTGGATGAGTTGGCCCGAGGTATAAAACAAAGTCGGGTGGTTCTCTGAGGAACCTGGCAGGAACGTCACTCGATGTCGCTCACATGGCGACGGGTTCCCTTACGAGGCTGGTTCCTCTCAAGGTTTTCTTCCTCATGTCGTCTCAAGGAGTTGTTCCTTGCCACCATCATCACAGACTTGCTCATTAGCGCTGTATATGGTTATGGATAAATTTATAGATTCACAAGTTTATAACTGGAATTGATATGTTTCTGTGAAGCCGCTTTGTGACGGCGTCTGTTGTTAAAGTGCTATATAAAACAAAATAGGGAGAAAAATTAATGGACGAAAATCGAAGAAAAAGAGGAGTATGGGTCAGAACTGATTTCATTTATGCGTCAGTGAGTTGTCTTGAATGACACATGACCGAGTTCCAAAAGCTGTATACAAGCACACTATGTATGCGCAAGTTGGTTTAAGATGAACATCTCAAACTACAGGAGAAGAAGTAGGACAAAAAAAGTGGTCTGACAGATTAGTGCTTATTCTGTTTTTACCAACTCGAGTCATCTGTTGAGTTTTTCCTCTTGTTTTATTTTGATTTAATGGATGTATTTTAGCATATCTGTGAATGCACGTAACGTCTATGACATGTTTTCCATCTAGACAGAACACTGCAGTCTGCTGCGGCTGACAGCTCTGAGCTTCAAGCCCCTGAAACTGACCAGGTCACTTTGGTAAGTACTAAACTGATGGTCCAGCAGGGACTAAACCTGCTTCCTCGATATGACAATAGGATTTTGTGTTCACACTGTAATAAAATTATTGTTAGTTGTTAGAATTTAGAAAAACTGCTTTGTTTTAACATGCTGCGGATGCAGACATTTCTGTTTCATGAATTAAATAGCTAAAGAATAGATTTTAAGCTGTAATATCTCCTAATAATGGATATTTGTCTTGCCTTTTGCATTGTCATTTGCTAATTTCAGATTAATACTTTATCCACAGCGAAAACCAACAAGTTTTCCAGAAATATGTCCTGAAAAATATCTGTCAAAAGGCAAACATGATGGTAGGTGGCAGAATTCGCTGTATTATTCCTACAAGTTATACTGATGACGCAGGACAGCACAGCATGCTTCATAACGCAGGCTGTCCAACCGAAGTTGACATTCATTGCCAACTATATTTTATTATTGAACTTTATCAGTTTTGTCAATCGTCCAAGATGTGACACAAACCTGATGCAGGCGCACTAAAACTTTTCATCCAGGTATGTATATTCATAGATGGTTTCCTCTTGTGTTTGCAGGTTTTCAGTACCAGGGCCCATTTACCAAGTCCCATCAGAAGACAGATCTTTTTAAGAAACCCTCCAGTCCCAATCGTAAGCACCTCCTGAGACAGAAGAGTGATAGTTCCAGCTGGAACCATGAAAATGGAGATAATTTTGTATCATGCCAGGACCTGACCTCTCGCTCTTCCCTACGAATCCAGCACCTAGAACACACTTTATCGAGTCTCAGGTCTCAGTGCCGTATACTGCGTGGTTCAGGAGGCTGTCTGAGAGGGTGCATTACAGGACTGTCCACTTCAGGAGAGATGGAATTTTACCACCACCCTCAGGCAGCAGCCTTTAGCGAGCACTATGCACAGCTCCAGCATCTTCTGGAACAACGGGCTCAGCTTCTCTTCCTCCATGAGTACGGCCGGCGATGCCGTGCAGCTAAGTGCTTTATATCACGATTGGGTGACGTGCATGGAAAAGCCCGTACATTAGCCAAAAGGGATGAGATTCCAAAAGAACAAGCTGACTCTTCCTGGAATCTGGATCTTAGGGCTATGTGTGAGGAACTACAAGTCCATGTTGGCCACTGGGACGTGCTATATGCCCGAGCACGCTCTGACCCCTTTTTGCGAAATGTTTTATGCGCTCGCAGGGAGATGCTAGACTCCATGCAGAGAGGGCTGTGCTTACTGCGACAGCAAGCCTTGATGGTGATGGAGAATTGCATGCACACAGTGCTTAAAGCGTTAGCTGCTGCTCAGCTGGGGTGTGTACCCAGAGCTGCCTTAGAGGACTTGCTGTCTGCTGTGGAACTGTACAGTCGTGTCGTTGCGAACCCAAGGTCCCAGAAAAGAGCTACAGCCTGGAGTTTGCAGTTTTTGTTAACCTCTGGTTGCTCTCAGGTGACGTCAGGTTTGCCCAGGAAACCTGTCAGACCTGGAGCATCGTTAGTGGCGGAAGTCATGAAGACAGTGGCACGACATCGAGCTCAGATCGCGGCCAGGCAACTTTACAGCTGGACATGTCAGCAGACGGTTCTTCTTTCTCTTGCAGGACAAGCCAGCATGAAATGGAGAGACTTGGATTGTCCGGATCTTCTTGCTCCACCTACGTCAGAGTCCTCTAACAAACCGCCCCACAGTTTGTGGTCTTCCAGCCTGCCCTTGTTCATGTTCGATCACCGGGATAGAGAGGACATTCTGGAAACTCTCCTTCAAGTCTTCGTATCTTCAACAGACCTCTTGGCTCCGCACGTTCTCAAAAGACCTCAGTTGCATAGGAGTGCTTCTGCAGAGAGGAGCTGCAGAGCCAGCGGGCGAGAAGAAAATAACAGTCCGAAAATGTATCCCTCTCGTATCCAAAACAGCGTCCAGCAGATGGACCTGAGCAAATTGGATGCATGTGTGGCGCTTTTCTCTCAGTACAGGGATATGCTATGGAAGGAATTTGGCAAAGCGGTTATCGGACACTTTTATTACCCGTCTCACAACACTATTTTGGGCGGTATGAACCAGTGGAATGATCAGATGGTGTTCCTTCTGGTAAGATGGCTGAAGCATGCTTGTAAAGAAGGTACGACTATAAAAGGTGGTCCATAAAATCAGTTTGTTTGCTTATTGAATTGCTTGGGTGCCGAGTTTACGTTATTATAATTTGCATTCTCTTTCCAGAATTGGTACCAGATGAATGCAAGGATGTCTTGGAAAAATTCTGCTCCCATATTTTATCTACTGCTGCCTTCATGAACTGGGATGCAAGTGAGTTGGTTAACTAAATTGGAAAAGCTGTACTGGGTCGTATCTAAATGACATTTTAATAAGTTTGTCACGTTTCCGGGGTGCAAATGTTCGGACGCGACATTAATAATATTTATATCTATGTTGTCAGTTACAGGTGAATTACGTAATAGTTAAAAACGAATAAATAAAAATACCACAAAATGCTGTTGAATTCTGATCGGTCAGCTGGTGTCCTTTTATTTTTTCCGTAACAGCAAGTCTGACAGTAGTTCTGGCTGTAAGGTTTTTATTAGTGCACTCATTCTAATAGGTTATCATTTCTGTAGTGAGAACTTACTAGCAATCCTTTATGGCGGACCCGCAACATAAACAGGTTTTGAAAAACGCAGTCTCAGCACTTTGTAACACCGAGCGATAAAGCCGTAGCTGTTCCAGCTTTTTTGGTTTGCGAATGCAGTATTTCTGTAATATAATAATCTGCATATTTGTAAGCTTTATGAGAACTACTGTAACATTAATAATAGCAGGAACCGTATCGCCTTAGACATTCCACAACGTTAAACGTAACCATATGCAAATTAAAAGTACGACAAATAAATAAAACACTTCAGGAAATGATCAACTTTAGGTCAGTAAAAGTAACTCTGCTTTGCCTCGGGCTATCTCGTTGTTGATTCTTTTCCTGTATGCCCCGTTCTGACTCAATCCTCACTTAGTAATATATACATAGTTTTAAAAACACATTACAAATTGCTGTTTTCTATAATGTATGTTTTTTTTTTTTTTAAATATTCATTTTCCGTTGAAGGTGTCATTATGACTCTAATACTGCTTCGTGCATGTTAAGTGTTTATTGCCTGATACTGGTTGCTAAATAATAAGATTTATCGGCTTATAAATAATAGATTATTAGAAGAACTGTACGACAGAACGCTCAATAATGTTTGTAATTTTACCCCATTTATGTATTGGTTGGGTGATAGCAGTGTATTTTTGTGTTGCAGTAATGTGTGAGTCACTGGGTTTAGGAATGAAGGATAAGTGCTTACCGACAGCCATGACAGAACCTTCTACTGTGAGAACCGCCACCATGGATCTTGTGCTCCAGCTCTTCCCTCCTCTCCTGTCTGTACACCAGTTACTGCAAACCCCACACACAAACATGGGTATACTTTTCAGTTTTTTTCCTGTAACAGTTCCTGTTTTGTTTTAACCTCCAGAGGACATGCAGTCTTTTAAAGACCTGAGAAAGATTCCTTTCTGAATGCTTCATAATTACATAATGCATAATGTGTATCTTTGTGTGTCCAGGAGAGAAGGGAACCAGGAGTCTTAGTTTGCATCACCTAGGGTTGCTGTGCAGGGCCCAAGCCACCGTCCAGTCCTCTACATTTTGGGTTGTGAGTAAGGCCTACCAGTTTCTGGCCTCATGGTCTCTTACTAAGTTTGTCCTGGTCACGCAAGGAGACTTTAAGGTATAGAGCACTGTTTTATATTGGATTTTATATTCATTTGGAGAATCTAAATTAAGTATATGCGTTGATATCTTTGGTTGTATGAATTTGGAAGGCTCTCAGGGAGACAGTGGAGAGTCTGGTGCAGCAGCTGAACACTGTGGATGGAAGTACCGATCATCATCATCATATCGTCATGGAACATGGACGACAACTATCCCGTGCAGTCTCACAGCTACAAGTAAAATGTTAAAAAAAAATTGCTATTTTATTTTGGGGCTGCTGATATTTTTAACAGTAGGTATGTAGTGATGTCATACTAAAAGCTATTTGTTTTTCTAAATAACCAGAATAGTTTGCATTATTGACAGCAAACAATGTGGTGTGTCTAGAAAATTATGACTAGTGGGGTAAATTACATTAATAAGACAATTTATAACAAGTCAGTACAACTCTTAGTATGATTAGTAAAAAGATTAGTAAAAAGGGTTAGAAAAACATCCAATCCAAAGTAGCTTAACCTCGTACTGAAAAAAATGAGAAAAAAAAATCCAACCCTTAATTGAAATTAATTTATTCATAGAAAGACAAATCCCTAAACAAGAAACTGTTATTTTCAAGAAAAACACATGTGCCATAATTATTGGAACCCTGGCAATTGTTGTGAGCACAATGTAACTGAAGCACGTTTCCCATTTAAATTGTACAATTTTGAGTTGATCGGAATGTCTAGGAAATTTCAAGTTGGAATCCATGACGTCCTGATTAACTGGGGGACAAGTATGAGGTGAAAAGTGAGACTATGTTCATGTATCTTTTAATAAATCATAGGCCTTCTCTGAACTTGTCCTGAGGACCTTTTCGATGGACTGCAAGAGAATGTCGATGGAGATTTTCGAGCAAACAATGCCATCAGCAAAACACTGGAGAGTCAACTATAAAACAGGTCAGAATGCAGATAATGGGCTTTATGTTTGTATACATTTTTTCAGTACAACCATTGTTAATATCAAATTTTTGTGATCAGTATTTTTACTTCCAGCATTGAGTAGCTGTTTCGTGTGCGTTTTCGTAGAATTGCCTAGCACCCCGAGTGATTATGCAGCCTTTGCAGCTCAAAGTGTGCTTGGCCAAGTGTTAGAGGCAGTGCAGCCCTTACCAGATGAGACTCGTGTTCCAGCACTGGCAGAGGCCATGACTGCCTTCATGGAGGCCTGGATGGAGCACATACTCAAACAGAAAATCAAGTTTAGGTCAGTGGACAATGTTTCTGTGTTGATATTGTATCACATTGTACAGTATAGACAATCTTAGTTTTGTAAATGATAATAAAGTCTGGAAGAACACTGTTCTTTGAAATTAACTCCTTCATTATAGTGTTCATGGAGCACTGCAGCTGAAGCAGGATTTTGACCTGATTCGAGAGTTGATTCGTTCAGAGAAGTACAGCCTGTCGGAGGAGCTGCACCATCAGCTCTTGTCACTGCACGTCTTTCATCAAGTGGACAGCGCCATAGTGTGCCTTCTACAGCAACCTGCGACCAAACCGTACATGCCCTCTCAAAGGTTTCCTTTCCGTCACTGCTGTGAGTGCCAGGACAATTAGACAAGAAAATGTTATCTAGAAATTAATTATGGTGACATTGAGTTTTTTTTTTTTTTTTTTTTTTTTTTTACCTTAAAAGGACATTTTTTTTTTATTTTTCATCTCAAGAAGAATAATGTTAATATATTATATATATTTATGTTGTGTTCTACCTTGCCCTTCTCCCACATGAGCTATCAGCAAGCAGAAATGTTAAGCCATGTTGCCTTTAAAAAATATGGCTAGGAAAACAGTGCTCATTGCTGGCATGCGTGGTAGAAGACAGTTCTCTCATTGTAATCAAAATAATGTTTTTATGGTAACTTTTCTTTACCCATTTTTATTGCATTTTCAGGCCCAAACAGGGCCCAGGTGGTGGACCAGGCTGTCGGAAGCCTCAATAATCTGGAGACGATTGATATCCAGGCTGCCTGTCACCAGGCCTTGACTCGGGCAGAAGGCTCTGTGAGCCCTGAGCTGCTCTCCACAACTCCACCCGAGTCCTACTTAGCTGTGGCACAGCAGGAGTGGCTGGACCTGCGCATCCACACCAGCTCTCGCTGGAGGATCCCTGGTCTGCGTTGTCTCACTAAATCTGAACCCTGAAAAAAACTGACGCAGTATGTGGTATGTTTACGATAGTATTATATCATTTGTACAGCAAAGGACAATTATCCTGTTCTAATTTGACACTTACGTGTACCATGTTGACAAGTGTTGTCACAAGTACACTACCAGTCAAAAGTTTGGACACACCTTCTCATTCAATGGTTTTCTTTACTTTTATTATTTTCTACATTGTAGATTAATATTGAAGACATCAAAATGATGCAGTAACGCATATGGAATTAGGTAATAAACGAAAAGAAACAACCAGAATATGTTTTATATTTTAGATTCTTCAAAGTAGCCACCTTCTGCTTTCATGACAGTTTCGCACACTCTTAGCATTCTCTCAGTCAGATTTTTCTGTACACTTGCATATGGAAAGGTGACAGTAAAGTTCACTTTGACTTTGACTTTGAATGGTTTTCAACAGTTGCTGAGCACTTGCTGACCGCTTTGTCCTCACTCCGAGTCATCTGTCTTTACTCTGTCATCACAGCAAAAGGTGGCTACTTTGAAGAATCTAAAATATAAAGCATATTCTGGTTTGTTTAACACTTTTTTGTTTATTACACAATTCCATAAATCATTATTAATCTACAATGTAGAAAATAATAATAATAAAAAGAAGAAGAAGAAAACCATTGAATGAGAAGGTGTGTCCAAACTTTTGACTGGTAGTGTATACAAAAATGATCATATTTAAAATTTGGTTACTATGTTTTTTTTAGTAGTCTTTATAATACTAGGGTATGTATTAGATTTTAGCGGTTCAGAATTGAATATTTAAAAATGTACAGAATGCACACTATAAGTTTATTTTAAATGCCTTTTTTGAATTTTTGTACTTTTCATGGTCCAGTGATAATGTAACGAATGGTATAGAACATGAATGTAACACTATGTCCTGAGGAACTGAGATTTTGTGAATTTTGTTTGCGACTTCATTGTATAGACAGAACCAAAGCAGGTGACATATCTGTTATTTAATACTTTTTTTTTTTTTTATAATATGCCTTTTATGTATCAGATATATTGTGATAGAAAGATGTTTATATTTATTAATAAGAGAAATTACTAAACATTACTTAATATAAACCATCTATTGTTTTCTATCATTTAATGGAATAAAAATGCCTTATTTTCCTTTTAATTTTTTCCCCAGTGTGTTTGCTCTAGAACAGCAGCTCTGATAATGGTGCTGACCACAATTCAAATCACCCTTCCTGTTTCATTATACCATTTCTACAGGAACAGCTTCACAGTAATTCACAGGGACCTTTAGGTTGGACACTTCACTTTTAACATTCACTAAATGGCCAAAAATCTGTGTACGCCTTGATCATCACACTCATGTTTGAACATCCTGCTGAAGTAAGGGCTCTGTGCAGGTCACTCGAGGTCTTATGGGAGTGATAGTCAGGTGTCCACAAATCTTTGGTCATATGCTAATGCATCTTAAAGAAATGATAATATCAGGAAAAGGTGTTGTTTTGTAATTTATTTCAAGAAGGAAAACTTTCATATGTTCTTTATTCATTACACATGAAGTGAAATATTTCAAGCTGATGATTATGACTTATAGCTCATGAGTATCGGTAATCCAGTGCCTCAAATTATAAGAATATTTCCTAAGATCAATCAAAAACAGCATTTACAGTACACAAATGTCCTGTGTCTTCACTGACTTTGGACTTGATAAAACACAGTGGACCAACACAAGCAGATGACATGACACAAATCATGGGCAACAGTCCAGTACGTTTTCTCCTTAGCCCGGGTAAGACACATCTGACGCTGTCCCTGGTTCAGGAGTGGTTTGATATTATAGGACTCTGACCGTTGTAGCCCCTTTCCTGAAGACATCGCCGTGTGGTGGCTCTCGATGTGCTGGCACCAGCTTCAGTCCACTCCTTGTGAAGCTCTCCCAAGTTCTTGAATTGACTTTTCATGCACCTTTTCCTACCACACTTTTCCATTTATTCGCTTTGATACAGCACTCTGCAAACAGCCATCTTTTCCAGCAGTGACCTTCTGTGGCTTGATTGTCTTTGTGTGTAATGAGCTAGACTGAGAGATACACGGATTCTTACCCTCTTTCAATAGTAATTTACTCAAACGTGAAGTATTCTAATAATTTGAGATATTGTTATTTACTTTCTTCTGGTTGTTGTTGTAGGCTATATGAAAAATGAAAATTGCTGGACACATTTTAGTTTATGTGTTCTGAGTAAAATTTTAACATGCTTAAATAACTGATGGAAAATATTGCACTTTTGCATGATATTACACACTAGTAGTGTTATGTATAGAGTCTCTGGTGTACTGTAGGTTCTGCTGTTTCTCTGGAATAAGACAAGTTGTTTATTCATGCTCAAAATGAGGCTGTTATGAAGTATTTTAATTGTAAGTATTATTATTATAAGTAGTATTAGTATATTTTCCACTGGCTACATATGACACACACACACACACACACACACACACACAATCTGTAAGGGTTTATTATTGTAAAACACACACCCAAGGTCAGTGTGTTATACCCCTGTCAAACACACACATTATGTACAACTAACCTTTTCACGTACATTTCCTTATATCCAGTTGATATAAGTCTTACTGAGATAGGAACAATGTAATCTTATACAGCAAATGTTATATTATCTGTATTATATTTTATTTTCCTCTTCTCATAGAGCTCCAATACAGAAAGCATGATTCTCACTTAGGTAAACAGCTCTGGTTATGTGACCAACAACACCAAAAGAAAAAAAATCACATTTAATTTTCAATAAATTTACAGAGTAAAAACAAAGGTTTTATCAGGGGTGGAATTAATTAATGAATGGAGCCTCTGGTGTGGAAGAATGAGCTTTCGCGCGTAGCTTGCTTTTGTAATGTCGCGCGATGATCACAAGATGGCGCCAAAATGCTACTCTCTGATTCACCTTATACACAAAAAAAAAAGCTCACTGAGCTTCGAGACCTGCTTTTTGGGGTCGTTATGGTTTCACCATTGTAAAATTTATAGTAGTGTATTTGCACAATTGTTCAGTGTTTTCACTGTGTATGAACCGGCAAATGTTTAAAATTTAGCAGAAAAAAAAAAATAAATAAATTGAAATTCCTTATTTAATCACAGAGTGAGGTAATGTTTGTATTTACCAGTGTAGACACATGATACATTTAAATTAGCTAGCTTAAGAAATTACTTGGCTAGCAAAATGCTTGCTATATTAGCTAATAATTATGTGACGGAAACACAGCTAGCTAGCTCATTTTCTTATCTTTTACTGTAAGTGAATGTTTTGCTAAAAGCTGATAATTTTTTGTTAAGGGTCAAGCTGTGGAGAGCATTTTTTTAATGGCAAAGTAATTAAAATAATTAGCTAAGTAAACTACATTAAATTATAATTTAAGTTGAATGTAAATTTATATTTGACTTTAGATTAAAATATAAACATAATGTGTCTGTACCGCTAAAATAACAATCTTGTATCACTATTTGTTCAAATGCTTAAATGTAGAAAATTAAAAAAAAAAAGATAAAAAAAAATTGGAAATTGGCCACATTTGATATTCTCATATAAAACATAAATATATAGAGTAAGAGAGTAGGAGTTCTCAGGCTTGTGTTCCTCTCGCCTCTCACCCATAACCCCTACCAGTTTGCCTTCAACACTTTGGCAATTAATTAATTTAAAATGACCATTAAGGCAGTATAGGGAACTTATGATTAATTTTTCCAATATCAGCCGCTCCACAGAAGGCCTGTCGCACACCTGGGAAATGTATGATAATGTCCGATTGGACGGGAGGGGTTCCTCAGCTCTCCTCCCTGCATGCACTGCGCCTGAGTTATAGCCACAGAGGCCACCTCACTGTTTGCTGGTGTGTAATTTGAATACAGATTAGTTGGCCCCAGTGTTCCAGTGCTTTGGCATTACCATTACCGGGGACAGTAATTTGACTGATGAACACACAGGTTATCACAAGGTCATCACCTTCACCAATGCAGCAGGGGGAAAAGTGCGTGGGCTGACCCTCTTTTGGCGCCACCCGTTAAGCCTTTCGATAGCGTAATTAGTACCTTTAATTAAAGGGTGAGCTAGCTGATTGAATAAATCCACTCTTAATGAAGCATCTGATTGCCTATACTCATACCTGTGTAGCACTCTCGCCTTTTAACTTTCCTCATCAGTTTTTCCCTGTGTTTATTACAGCACAGCAATGGGATCATATTATGTAAAAAAAAATTAATATTAAAATGGAACCTGTAATGTAAACGTAATCTCTTTTATACTTCTGTTTCTTCACAGGCTAACATCAGGCTATATCCATGGCGCGCTGGGTTGAAGGTCGGTGACAGAAAATCTTCAAGGGACACCTATGTTAAAAAAAAAAAAAAAAAAAAGCAAGGATTTGGACTGTGTAGTTAGACAGAGACTGGGCACCTCAATTACATATCAAGCATTGCACCATGTGTATCTTCCCTAATCATTTCTTCATTTCATAGCGTTTAACACACCTCTTGACTCAGGTGATCTTTTAATCCCCCTGGGCCATTATATGTGCCGAGACTCTCCTTCCCTCCCTTTTGATTATTTCATCAAGGGCTTTATCAGTTTAAAAGCTAATGTTCTTCTCGGTTTTGTTCATTTCCTCTTCAGATTCCATGCCTTCTTTAGTCTTGTTTCTTAATATTTACATCACACACAAAAAAATTAAATCCCTTAAATGGCAAAATATTACTAAAAAATATAACCATTACCAATATAAGCATCTAGAATGCAACTTTATCTTTTTTGATATCCTTTCTATCCTTCTTACTTGGAGATAACAGCTTGTTATCTACTCCAAAATCCACCTCACATAATTAAACAGAAATGATCAACTGATAGAAATAAAAAAAAAAAAGTGGCCTCCTTGAGAAGTCTGCCCTTCATTGCCACTGAAGCAAGTCATCTCAGCATTTTTTTTCCCCCTCTGTGTGTCCAAGCGAGCAAAGCCTCCAAGCCCAAGTGAGCTTTTTGCTTCAATTATGTGATTAGAGCTCAAAGTTCTTATGTTCACCCATCTTGCTTTGACCAAGTACCATTTAGCTTTAAATCGACTAGCTGGTCACATGGTTACTTTGATAACATTTATTCAGTACATTTCAGTGTTTTTCCATGGATTGACGTACTGCTAAACATAATTGTGCCTTAATTTTAATTGTACAATAGTACCCATTTGGATGGGTTTTTAAGGTCCTTTAGGATGAGAAGCAAGTAACTAGATCCATGAAAATGCATGCAGGTAAGTGCATGCAGTTGAAGATGGAAAGACCTTGCTTCTTGAGAGTTATGTCCTGCTTATCGTTCTCAGTAAAATGTACTTGTGATTTATTTAACAGACCTTTCATTGCATTGAAAATCTCATTTCAATCATAAATGGCAGATCATGATTTAAGAATGCATTCTTTAATGGGCTTGCAGTGGTCAAATTTAAACTAACTCAATTAATCAGCAAAACACTCAATACACCCTGTCTGAAACTCACTTAAGCAAACAAAGATCTTTTAATATAAATTTTCCACAAGATTTCTTTATTGATTTGGCGCAAAATGATTTGTGCGATACATTCGGCGCAATCAATAAAGGCCAAGTCAATAGTGTATATAAAAAAAAAAAATCATGACTCCATGGATGAAGTGTCAACCAACTTCATCTTAGCACTGACCTGGAGTGTATACTACATAAGAAAATATAGTCATAAAAATCCAGATGGAAAATAATTTCCTGAGTGACCTGTTTGATGGGTCTGGCCAATACAGTGCATTTATTGGTTAACTGATAATGCAGACCTTTTATAACCTTAATAGTCATTTTAAAACTAAAGTTACAGTGGGGGGGGGGGGGGGGGGGGGGGTGGGGGGGGTATCGGTTGTACTCAGTACTCTGAGGGTTAGAATGTCTTTTCTGCCAGGCAGCAGCTTTCACTTCAGACAAAAAACGTCCTACAGAAATCTTACACATTTTCTTGTCTAATGATCAAGCCTTTAACACATCATATGAGATGTTGAAGGAAGGTGTGTATCTTGCGTTCTGCTTTTGGTTTCAGGATTGTAAAAACTGGGATACAGTCAACACATCTAATTTTTTTTTCATATTTTTTTTTTCACTTTAGATGACAGTGGCACATTTGCACATAAAGGTACTATATTATTCATTTCCTTAAAAAAAGAGAAAGAGAAAAAAAAGATAGGGAAAAAATAGGGATAAAATAAATAAATCATGACGTTACCATCAAGAACTTAACAGCACGTCTTATAACAAATGTTTTTAAAGAGCGACTTCTCGACTGTTTACAGTTACATTTCATGTAAGTTACTTCCTGTTCTTACTTGCATTATAGCAGCTATAAACTACCATCCCTTCATGACTCTGTCTTATTTTTTTTGCTCTCTTGAAGTTAACAGGACAAAAATACAGCTTGTTTTGCTAGCCAGAAACAGGAAAGTGTAAGTTTTCTGATTCTCCCATGACAGAACAGAAACGCAGTGAGTGTTACAATGTGCTGACACCTAACACTAGCAAAAAAAAAAAAAAAAAGTTAAATAAGTATAGTTTCACCATATCAATAGATGTTCTTCAATGATGAAATCTGTTTAGTTTTGACCTCTGATTACTAGTATTAGAATGAATGCATCAGTATAACGTAATACTGTCAGAGCTGCTGTTGTAGAAGCTGCTGACCAATCAGGATCATGAATTTAACAGCACCGTAGTATTATGGTAAATCTTCCCCTGGCTTCTTGCTCTTCTTGAGATCTGAAAAGCATTGACCTTTTATACGTTTCTTTGACTTCACTGTTGGAGAGTTTAGCTGAATTGGATGTTGTTGTGTGGTCTGAAATGAGTGGAAGACCCTTTCGGGGTCTGAGCCTGGCCACTGAGCCAGTTGATCCGGGCCTGCTTGGTTGGCTGTCCTAGGGTAAAGTAATGTCAACATGAGGAGGATGATAAATTGCGTTTGTTTAAACCATCATTATATTGTGCTTTTCTTTATAGAGGTCACTATTTAATAACACTTGAAGTTGATTGAAGAACGGGTGTGACCCACCAGCCGTCCCCACTGGTCAGCCGGGGTGACAGGCCATGACTGCAAACATGAAGATATTACAGAGCCAAGACTGCTCCAGGATGTTGTCGTAATCTCACACAATCTGGTGCCTGCTCTAGTGTGTAATGTCCTGCTGAAAACTTTCGCTGAGGGAGGCCTGTGTAAGGGGAACTCGGCCACAGATCTGGGGGGCTAGTTGTTTTAAATTACAGCCGACTGGCACACTAAGTGAATAACCTTTTCCCCCTGGCACTTTATAAACTTGTCAGGATTATTCGGTCCTGGCTGAAATGAATGCAACTGTCAGTGCCCAACTATCATTGACATCAAGTGGTAGATTCCATATTATATAGTTTGAATAACCTAATGTTGAAAAATTGGTTTAGATGTGCTCTGATTATTCTAACTCTGGGTTCATGCAACTATTGACAATTTGCTAATATACATGAATTAGGTTGAAACATCCTCAGCGTTTTTGCCATTAAACTAAAACCTTACAATCTCACGAACAACTCTTGAATAAGAAAGATATTTACTTTACCCATAGTTAATAAATGCATTAGCATGTGGAACAAAACTTATTTGAAATCTCGTGAATCTTAAACGTATACGTTTATTTCAAACAATTTTTCGTTGATATTCACATTTGACTAATATTGTTGACTTGTCAAAATATCCCCCAGACAAGTACGTCCAAGTATGTTATCTGAAATTACTTACTTGTAATTTCAGATAACATTTACATTCCAGAGTCTGCCACGTAGCTTCAAGAAAGCAAAACGCGAATGAATTAAAAACAACCCTGCAGTGACCCTACCTATTTCTCACGTGGCCCTGCAACAATGCAAACACAAGTTAAAGGAGTAACAGGGGACTAATAGAGGCATCTCCGCAGGAAACGGCTGTCAGTGGCCTGTCACCTGCTCTCGATTCCATCACCATCTAAACTGTGCACCTCTGCTGAGAACATATTCTCCGCCTGAGTGGAGGGTGATGGAGATCTAACCGAGTCATCAACTTCCCTAGAATGATGTGACCTGCAAGATATCCTGTAGTACCTCCACAAAAGGGCCTCACATAATGGTCATCTGCCAGCAACAAAATAAACAAGGAGATATCAAGCTGTATTAGGAGGGCTATTGCTTTGGTTTTAGTGCAGGAAAGTGATTTCCTTGAGCTGTCAGAAAAAATCAGTGTTCGTCCGTCATGAGAAACTGCAAGCACACCCTTTGTTTATGATGGTCTTAGATAGAAAAAAAAAAATGCTGAAAGATAAGTGGAGGTATGACGTATAGGAGATGTCTGCAATTAGCACCTTCATTGTGTTTGGCCACTTTTACAGTAAGATGGCGTTTGATTTAATCGAGACTGCCAGTGTTTTACTTGTAGTTCTTACTGTCTACAATATACAAAGGGATATTATATGCCATCTGGCAACCTGGAATACATATAGTAAATCACAGGCAAATAAATAAAATGTAGATACCCAGAACAGTCCACAGATTAACCTGTAAATGTTGTATGACAGCGCAATCCAACATAATATATATTTAGTATTTTAAATCATATTAACTCAGCTATAGCTGTATGTTTTACGTTTGCTGGCTTCACGTTTATCACGGTGCATCACAAGGCAGTGAAACTATGGCACTTCATTAAACTGCTCCCATAGCAGGGCACTCAATCCCAATACACGAGAGACTGCACGATTTTATCAAAAGCCCTGGAAATTGAAGCCATCACTATAAGATGTCTGGGAATTAAAGCACAAGAGCCAGCCAAAGAGATAGACCTCCTACAACATAGATCTGTTTTTTTAAGACATTATGCATTAAAGGCATCCTATCTTGAAAGGTACTGTTGAGTTTAGAAAAATCCGTTCTGAGAAATGTCTTGCCCCAAAAAGGGTTAGAAAAGGCTTCAGTCTGATAATGTGTGTTCCTGGCCCCACTTTGTCAAATGCGCTTGTGTGTCTAGAGCTACAGACTCGGATCTGTAACTACTGGATCATTTTAGATATATACTGTATAACCTCTTGTTTTTGATTCCTTCACGAAGGTGGGTAAAAATCGTATTTTAGCTCTTATTTTAGTTTTCCATTTGCTCAGTATAGAATGTGAAATGGAAAAAAAAAAAAAAGTTATTTGAAATGTGCATGTCACGACTAATGAAATGGAATGGTGTCAAGCTGAGTATCTACAGTATAGCATGGTAGTGATTCAAGATTCCTTTCTTTCATTGAACTAGTCGACTGAGGTTGGTTTACCTTAACTTCTCCTAAAGCCGTTTTTTTGTCACCACACTTCGCCGAGGATCGATTTGCGGGAGTTTTATTACAAGCGGTGAAATAGTGGTATTTAGAGTACATATAAAAAAACTCAAATCAGAAGCGAACACAGTACAGGGATTATCCAAAACACAGACCGGTAAACAAGTTCAAGGTCATTGATCGTAGATGGCACAAATGCAGAAGAATATAACAAACGTTTTTTACTTTCAGGCACGCGGGAGTGGTCAGTCAGCTGTAGACCTTACAATTAGAGATGCCATTATGGTGTACAGGGTGCCGTGCAATGCAATTCCCATGTATTCCTTAGTGACTATTTTTTCATGTTCAGGATCATGTTAGTTTAACTTTGACTACATTTTTTCATATTTTGTGAAATTGACCTAAGCTCGTTAGGATTCCAGGCAGAGGCAAACAAACATAATTACTGAAGGAGCAGGCAGGATTGGTCAGAATTCCGTCTGGAGCAGAAACACTCTGCTTTAAGCTACATTATATATAAGTGCACCGAATGCTAATGATTCTAATGAGTAGTAGTGACAACCCAGTGGCTAGAACACTGTCCTAGGCTGCTATCATAACCAGCTGCTCACTTTCAATGGAAGTCACAGGACTTGATTGCTGCATAGTGGGAGAAACTGTATTTGATAAGTGTTAATGTTACAAAAAAGGATTTGTCTCAGTATCTTAAAAGGACTAGTGAGGACTTTTCTGAAAGTTGGTTTCAATCTGAGATATTCTTTGGACAGCCACACTATTTGGCCAGGGGCACTTATGGGAGTATAAGGCTGACAGTACTGATAAAAAAAATTGGTAATTGTAATATACTGACCTGTCTTTAGGATGTTTTTCATGCTACTTTTCATTCTGTTTTTTTCCCCCAGTAGACTGGTGATATAGATCCGTGTTGCTGAGAAAACAAAGAGGTCAAAGGCATTAAGGGAGAACTCCTAGAACACTAGGCGTTTCATACTGTGCGTAAGTGTGTTTAAGACGGAAGGTCCAGTTCATTTGATTAGAGTGATTGCGTGCCATTTGCTTCGCCTGGTTTGAAGAGATGATATGAATGCTATGAAGTGCACTTTTCAATTCGTTGGAGAATATTTGGTTTAATAGCAGGTCTGCTTCTCACCTTATTGATGAATGCGGATTGTAATCAGAGACCAAGTTCCTCCTTCAATGTCAGCTGCTTCCGTAGAAATCTTCTTATGCGTGCATTACGATTTGCTGAAATCTGATCATTCGCATAATTGAAATATCTGCATGGCACGTGAGAGGGCGGTGTGTCACTGTGCCCAAAATGACTCCAAATAAGCCACAATGTAAAAACAGTCATGAGCTCCATCGTGCGATGCGAGAGAGCTTTTCTTCAAAACGAAAAGTTGCATCGTGATGACATTAGAGTACTCAGATCTGGAACAATGTGAGCACAGGCCATTTCTTGTTCTGAAATGTTTGAACAGAGTACTTCCAGGCAGAGAGGTTTCTTTGCCTCTGGCTTTAGGTCTTGGCTCTGCATTAGGTTGTGACCTTAATATTAAACTCAACACCGTTGTCCCCGATTTCAAGGCTTTCTTTGTTAACTCAGTGTACTGGAAATTCAGTCTTTAGCCAGTACAATTTCACAGAAAGTGGATGTTAGAACAAGATTAAAATGGGAAAAACTACACCAACAGTCTGCGCTAGACTTATATTTGTCTTTTCAAAATAGTGTGAGGCTTAATAGAGTTTAATAATGCATTTATTTATAAAGCAGCTCTTTTTTGAGAATGTGTTCTATTAACTTGGGACTTCAGAACTGAATTTGTTTCATGTGTTGTGTTGACAAAGCTTAAAGAAATTTCTCACGGTTAAGCTGAGTTGACATGATCCGACTAACTCCTGAAAATGAAAAGTTACAAATTCGAAATTAAATGTCATTATAATCACATGGGACTGAAAAAAAAAGAAAGAATTAATGCTGTTTAAGAGTACCTTTTGTGTTTGGGTTGTTGTTGGAATGTATTATTTGTTATTAGGTTTTTAATAATTATTTATATTATAATATTTTATTTTAACCTTTAACCGACCATGATTATAAAAGCGAACATCTATTTACGCCTATTCTAGATCCTTTGCCCTTTGACCATCCTGTGCAAGGCAGATGTCGGAACAATACCAAAAGTGTGACCAAAATATTGTGGACACCTAACACTATCACACCCATATGTGGACAATTGTACAGGAACTAACAGGGCTAGACCTGTTCCAGAAATGACAATGCCGGTGTGCACAAACCAAGGTCCAAGAAGACATGGTTTTCCAAGGTTGGAGTGCAAGAACTTGAGTGGGTCAAGCCTTGACCTCAACCCCACTGAACACCTTTGGGATGAACTGTAAAGCTGACCGCCTTCCAGGCGTCCTTGCCTGACATCAGTGCCTGACCTCACTAATGATCTTATATCTGAATCGGCAAATCCCCACAGTCACACTCCAAAATCTAGTGGACAGTGGAGGCTGTTACAGGAGCGGGAAGGGGGGATGAACTCGGTGTTAATGTCTATGGTTTTGGAATGGGCACATATCAGTGTCACATAGTGTATTTATGGCCACTTTTGGCCATATAGTGTATATACCTCTTAATGCTACCCATTAAAACAGCAGAAAGTGGTTCTGGACAAAGCACTGTTACAAACCATGTATTTTATTTACTTCTTTCAGAACGTGTAATATTCAATTTAATTTCCTTCCTGACACAGTGCTAGTTGCTTTCCTGACACCGGGATCAAATTATCACCAGTAGCAAACACCATCATCCTTCTTGGTATAGAGAGGAGGCTTGAAGTAGCATAGACAGGACTCTCATATCTTCTGAATTTAAAGGATACCACAAGGTCATGACAAACTAATGAAACAACAAACACGGACGCGCCTTTTATCGTCTCTTGTAAAGAGACCCTTTTTCAACACTTCATAGAGTGTTGCTTGTATTAACCGAAAAGGTTACAGTGTACTCCATTGATTTAACCATCTGACCTAAGTGAATATACCTATAATACAGGACATACATGTAAATTGAGATCAAGTGGAAGATGCATAAAACCACTATGCAGAAAAAAGAAAAAGAAAAAAAAAAAAAAAGCCTGCCTGTAGTCTCTCGCTACGATATGAGATCTTCCTTCCGGAACAATGACAAGGAAAATTTTTAGATTGAGAAGTATTATATTCCTCATCTAAAAGAAGAATGGCCAGAGATGCATAGGTGGCAGCATCAATTCGTGTTTGAAAATACACACCAGAATATTTAGATTTATGGTTCATTATTAATTGCTGGGTTTAACTTATTCATATTTTATGGGGCGGAAAAATAATAACCTAATAAGTTTCATCTGTCTAAGGTAAGGTCAGACTGACATGGGACTGACTCTGCCGTTTGATATTCTAAATAAAGATGAGGCTTTGTAGTGACATCTCTATTGCTTTTGTATTTACATATACACGACTAAAATAGGCTTATATGCCTAACTCTACATGGAGAAAAATGAAATTTACAGAAATCTTAATACCCTTCCAAAGATTACGATCTGGGCCTTTTTGTCAAGCCTTTGCTCGTTCTCAACTTCGACATTCATCGTTCTAGTATTTTCTACAATTTCACCTTGTTCCTTTCTTACCAGAAAAGTCCCTGAACAATAATTTGCCACTTCGAGCGTCTTTGTTTGATATGCGGTCTTTTATTGGTATCATAATTCTTTACTTCTAGGTCTGTGAACTAACAGGTGAGATTGTACAAAACTAAAGTTATTCTTCGCTTTTAAACAGGTTTATCTTTGTCTTCAGATTTTCACAGAAATAATTTTCTTTTACACTTGCTCAGTTCCCACGTTGTCAACTGTATGTGAAAGAAATGGGATTTTTTTTTAAAGAACTTGCTAGTTTATGTCAATAATGTATTCATCCTTAGTAAGCACTTTGTCGTGGTCAGGGTCACGGCGGATCTTGAGCTTGTCTCAGCAGAACACAGAAGGAAGGAATACACTTTAAATGGTACAACTGTGCGCCATTTACACACCCGTTCATACTCTACCTATGGGCTATTTAGAATACGTGCCTTCACGGATCCAGGGAACACATGCAAAATTCCACACCAGTCACAAAAAGAACCAGATTAACCTGGGGACTGTTGAGCTTTGAGCTGGCAAAGCTGTCCACCGCATTATCTTGCTGCTCATAATAATAAGAGTCAAAATTCAAGAAAATGTACCAAATTTTTGCAAAATGTACCACAAATGGGGTCGGCTTAAGACTAATTCTTCTTCTTCTGCTCTGTAGGTTCCTAGCATCGGCTGACTTCCTAGTGACAACTGGTTATTCGGATCATCTTCAAGCGAATTGCATTAAGTGCGAGTAACTGTGTAAGTGCAGTGAAAAGAAATACGTCTGAACAGCGTGAACCTTGTTGATATACTTTTCAGAGCACATGTGGTTCAAAAACATTAGAGTACATTTAAGCTAGCGTTTGCCCAGAGGTTTGGTGTCAGATTTTCTGAAATACATGGATGGGAAAATCATGTTGGATAAATTAAATTAGTATTCCGGGCCTCTATTTTAGGATGATTGCGTTCGTTATTCCAGCCATTATGTTTCAAATCAAAGTGATTCACTGGCAAAGGAATGCATTCTATAATGTTTATAATATTTGTAGAAACTGAGAAAATGACATTGGTACTGCATCTGATTTCCAAATTCTGATACAACGAAAGGTGAGCATTTCGAAAAGCCGTGGATATTTAGCCATGGCTATTGTGTAAATTTTGAGACCAGTGGTCATTGGGGGTGACTGTTTCTCTGGAGGTCAGGAATTATGCTCCTGTATTCTCTTTGGAATTTGATTGTTCCGGCTCTGTTGCCCGCACTGTCCTTAAACAGATTGGTAAAACTGCTAATTTGATCAATACTCAATTTTTTTTTTCACCTGTCTCTTTTTTCTCTGCTAAACAGTGATAAGCGGTGGTGGGGGGGGGGGGGGGGAGGGGGGGTGAATTGTCAGATTTTTTTTTTTTTTTTTTTTTTCACTTCTCAGCAGGCCCCTCTGCCATTTGAACTGATGTAATTTATACCACAGTAGTGGCTCTGCAATTACCCTGTCTATTGCTGTCGACAGTATCTCCCTATCTTTTAAATGGATCCAGCTTGACTCGTCCAGCCAGGCAAACAGTACAAATGATGCCATTCCTCATGCTGCAAGTCCTAAAGAGATAAGTTCCTTAAAGAGCGGCCCATTTATCAGCTGATACAAGCAGGATACTTACAAGCCTACTCTGTTGTTTGGGCATTTTGACAGGCCAGCAATTTTGGGAGGTGGGGGCAAGCAACTTTTTTTTTGTAATCGTCCCACTGGGGATGTCAATAATAGATTTATTCGCAAAGACTGGCTGATCAGGATAGGGGTCTTCGTCCTTATTGTTGTCTCTGACCTGACTGTCTTCGTCCAAACCCTATGAACAAGCTTGTAACTGGGAAACGTAAGCTGTAAACATACAGACACTGAAGGAGTATGTGTACGGCATTGCTAAAGATATTTCAACTTTTTAGGAACATTTGTCAGAACCACTGATTCATTCTGTTCTTTAGAACGAGACTTGAGTCACCTAACTTTTATGCCTAACACACTATTTTCTGGTTAGACAATGACTTTTCCTTGAACAATATAAAAACGGTCTAATTTAAAAGCGTGCAAGATGTGAGTGGTTCACTGCAGAAATGGATGTCTAGTTGCATGTTTTAAAGCGTTTTTTTTTTCTGGGTCATAGGTCATTTGTTTTGACGTAAACAGAACCAAAAGGTTACTGCGTCATCGCTTCACTACCACAATATAAGCTGACTGACTGTCAGACATGACTGATGATGAGGCAAAGCAAGCGCCAAGTACATGGGAGCTTTAACATTCACTGCAAATTAATTTCATTGTTGTGTTCCTTTATAATTAAGTTAACAGTTCCTGTACAAAACAGTTCCTGTACAGCACTATGTTTCTGTACAAAAAAAAATAGAATAGGGCATACCCTAAGATATTTTACTCCAACTTCAGGGGGAAAAAAAAATAAAACATTGCAAACTTATTACTAACTAGTTCATTATAAATTGTAAGGTTTAACAAAGCTATATTATGTCTTATAGGACACATGTAGATGTCGCATGAATCTTTTCCTGTTATGCCATGTCATGCCATGTCATGCCATGCCAAGCTCCATCACAAGCTGGAAGCCAGGTTTAACAATGGCCTCCAGGCATTTAATGCACAGATATTTCTTATCAATAGGCTTTAATTCAACTTGTTGCCAAAAGTACTTACTGTTGTCTCCCATACCGTCAGCGGGGTTTCCTTTCTGAGCAAGAAAACTGATTCTGTAGCTGTTCATGAGCGGACGGTCACAATGGCCTCTCTCCATTATAGTTAATTGAGTTTGTCCCTCGATGTCATCAAATGGGATTTCTTATCTGAACCAGCAGGGATCTGAGAGTAGACTACATCTGCTGCAGTCCCACTGTGTTCATCTTCTGTCTCACTTGTGAGGCTACAGCAGGCTGGAACATAAAAAAAAAAAAACAGTTGCAGTAATCGATTAGCAATCAAAATAAGTATATACAAGGTACACTTATGCGTGTTAGATTTTGTGTACTTTTTTGTTGAAAGAATACAGTCTTAATTCTTTTGTGTGTGTGTATTGATGCTTCTGTATATGTTGGTACGCATGTGGTTGATAATTGGTTTCCAGGCGCGGATGTCTTGAGCCGTCTGCACGGCTGCGAAGGTCCCGCTGCACAGCCTCAGTTTCCTTCTAACATTACCATCCGTGATTTGCATGCAGTGTTTGTCTTTGCTAATCACACCCCGCTCTTTCAACAAGATTTGCAACATCAGAACATGGCTGTTCATCTAATTAAGGTGCTAATTGAATTAAATGGCTCTGGTAATGAGCAGATGAGCAGCATAAAAAGCAAAGAGTCAGAACAGGCTAATTAACAAAAGAGCCTGGCTTAATTATAACACTTAAAATACATGCAGCTCTGGCCTCCCGTACTGTTAATTGGTGCAGGGGGAAATTTATGATAATCGGCGCAATAATAATTGAGGATATATCCAAGCCTGTAGACATAATTAGAAAACATGGCTACCATGAGCTGGTATTAATTGATGCTTAAGGTATGTTAGCTCCTATGACTACAGGTTTTTATTTATTTTCCTTTTTCTTTTAACTAATCTAAAATAATCTCTAGTTATGATAGTTTGATGGTGTTCTAAGCTGAGATGGTGCCTTTTAAGGAGGTGAGATGCGCATAATCGTTATTTTGATTTTCCAATTTCCTTAAGTCATTTCTTACCGTTCAGGGCTGTATTGCTTTTGTTCAGGCTTCATAACAATAATAATGGTCTCCATGCATTATCCTCCAAACTAATAAGAACAGATCCGCCCCGACTATATCAGCTGTAACTCTCTTGGGCTGGGTGTTACAGCGCTGCCTGCTTTGCACTATGTCCCATTGCATTTTCAAACCACAATATAGAAATTTCCTAATGCTCATGAAATATAAAAGCATGCCTCATTTACAAATGTAATTTGGATTTAGGGCAGTCCCCCCCCCCATTTGGACTGCTACACTCTCTCTCTCTCTCTCTCTCTCTCTCTCTCTCTCTCTCTCTCTCTCTCTCCCGTCCTTCTTGGCTGATGGAGTGATTAGAGGTTATGAGAGCTGTTGGAGATTAGTCAAGCAGAGAGAGTATAAATTGGAAAGGATGTTTTATCAGAGCATGTCACAATATATGAAAGCAGATGTGCATGCTTGGAGCTGCTCTCCCACATTACACTCGCCGAATAATTGAGATCTTTTTTTATTCCCACAGATTACTGCTCTCACTGATCCTGCTGTCACATCAAAGTGAGCACTTCATTCGCCTTGTATGCACGCCAGATCTATTTTGCCTTCATAATGGGCTGATATTACCGTTGCACAAAGAGGATGAAGACATCAGCGTGATAGATAGGCAAAAGATTAAATGGGATCTTTATGACTTCTTTGATCATCAGTTTTGACTACATGATCAGACGAGCCAAGTTGGGTGCTGATTTGTTCTTTATTAGACGCAAACATTAGCCAGAGTCATCCAAGCTTGGGCTGATGCCCCTCATTTAAGGTGGAACTTGACAGTTAACCCCCCTCATCTTATTTATGAAATGGAAAGTAAGCACATGCCTTTTAACAATCATTCAACAACACAATTTAGACGGTGTTATGGGAGAAAAAAAAGCGTCAGCACCACAAAGTAGACTGTGCTGAACGGTTATATAGTATGTAGTTCACCATTTTATAT
>JAOVYU010000063.1:1159476-1171791 GCA_025674565.1 Synodontis membranacea | reverse complement strand
ATGTAGTGAAGTAAAAAGTACGATATTTGTCTTTCAAATGTAGTGAAGTGAAAGTCATAAGTTTCCAAAAAAAAATATTACTGTCCACCTCTGTATATATATAAAAAATCTATGAATGTCTGTGAAAATCTTCCAATTCTCAGTGAGATGCCTTCATCTAATTAATATACATGAATGCATGTAGTTAGCTGAAACAAGCCTCAACAGAGTGTCTGATAGTTCACCTTTAAATTAGCTGAACTGCAGCCAGTTTTTTTTTTCATACATTGATTGCTTATGCTACAGTATTTTTTAGCGTTCATTCCAGTCCACTGTAAAACTTTGCTGGGTTTGTATCCAAGCAGCCGTCTACCAGTTCACCACCTACCCGGGTTACACCACCTATAATGTCATATACAGGAATGGGAGTAAGTGTTAATACTTAGGAATTCTACAAAGATATGTCACAAAAAGCAGTCAGCAGTCGAACAAGTAAGGCTGAGATGCATACTAATTGAGCAATAATTGAGTAACATATACTCTGTGTCCATTTTATTAGGAACTGACCAAGGCATTTCCACCAACTCAATGTTTTTTTTTTTTTTTTTTGCACCATTCGGTGTAAATCCTAGTGATGGCTGTGAAAGTCCCAGGAGATCAGCAGTTTCTGAAATACTCTTGTACCAGCAACCGTGCATTTTTTTCTGCATTCTGATATTTGACGTGAACATTAACTGAAGCTCTTGACCCGTATCTGCATGATTTTTGCATTCCGCTGCTGCCGCATGATCGGCTGATGAGATAACTGCATGGGTAAGGAGGTGTTCCTAATAAAATGGGCAGTGCATGTAACCACAAGGAACAGAGGTCACTTTTAAAGAAAAAACAGCATGGAAAAGGAAAAAGTACACGTGGGCATATTTAGAGGGAAAGTGTGGAGAGTGAATGTGCATGAATGTTCAAGAGTCAAAAATGGACTTCTTTCAGTTCAGTTCAATTTATTTCTCAATTTCCTCTTAAATACTTCTTAAATAATTAGTTCCTGTAATTGCATAGTTATGTGCACTATGGAGAAGTTATTTTGTTTTTTTGTGATTTGGTGAAGGCGGCAATTTGAAAAGTTGCAGTGACTCAACCTCTCAGTACCTAACTCCCGCTATAGTTTGTTAATCCTGGGAGGAAAAAAATATCCAGGCCTGAGCCTTATGTAAAACGAATATATTTTTCATTTGATTTTTAATCATTTTATAGAATTGGGTACGGAATTTAAATATGATAAGACATTCTTGCATATTATATTCCGCATTTGTGAGGAAAGGGGTTTTTATGTGGCATCTAAAAGCGTGCGATGAATAAGCTCAGGTCAAGGACAGTCTCAGCATGTGCACCTTTCAGTGAATTTTACCAAGCCTCTCCAATCTCATGGTGTCCTAACATGCTCTAACATGCCCTAACGTGTGTGCGAACTGACAGTAACAAGCTGCACGCCAAGACATTAATGCCACCAGTATGGCATGCTCCCCTGGTGCAAACCTAAGTGATATCCACATCATTGGCCAGCTCAGTTATTCAGCCCCAGGTCAGTGAACTGACCACATGCTGCACCACGGAGAGGTCTTGGCCAACAGTGGAAGCCCAGTGGTCACCTCATCAGTGTCTAATGCGTTCGCTCACCTTCAGAGAAAGGAGGCCGAAAGTCTATGAATTATTACAATCCCAGTCAATCTTGGCATGCTGGCAGTGCGCTCTGAAGTGTGAAGGCTTTTGTCTGCTGTTTAAGTTACCATGGAAGATGAAATAGTCACAGCACCACGGTAACTTGGCCTGACACTCCCTTATCGGCCCCGGCTTGTATCTTCTATCTTCAGAGAATGTTTTGTCTTTTTACGTGCTATCACCATTGTATAAATGGAAAAATAGGAATCTCATTCCTCTTGCTTGGTTTTTGGCCTGCCTTTTTTTTTTCTTTTTTTTTTCTTCGCCCGTGATGGAAGCGATGCCAAGAGAAGGTGAGCGGGTGGCACTGTGCCAGACTACAACAGCACATCACTTACTGTCTTCTCAGTGCCAGTCACCTGGTGCCGTGCCATGGCAGACACAAAAAGTGCTTTCTTGTTTACACTTTGCATTGTACTTAGGCAGTTGGCAACCTAGGCATTGTAAGCGTATTCCCGGTGTTAGCAATAAAAAACGCATAATCATTTCTAAATCACAGGTAACAGAATATTAATTGTGATATTGTACACACATCGACACATCTATTCCTTATGGTGAATAATCTCAAATATGATCTGCACTTTTTGTTTTTTTTGGGCTTTTTTTTTTTTTTTTAATTATCCATAAAACAATAACATAATTCAGTAGTTATGAAGCAGAAATAATAGCCCCCCCATGGCCTGTGAGGTTCTATATCTCTATGTGGCTTTAACTTTATCTCTATCTAGTAAGAGGTCAGTGCATCCTGGTCTCTAGTATAACAGCAGAAAGTTTGCCATTAATCTAAGTGTGCCCAAGGCACTGTTTGCTTTCACCCACTTTTGGAAGATGCATCACTCTGATTTGTGTCAAGGTGGAAACATGGAGTTTCTTTTCTTTTTTTTCTTTTTTTTCTTTTTTTTTTTTGTAACCTCACCAGTTGATCATATAAGATATATGTGTATCATATAATTTACTTAGAATTCACCGCACAGTAGTGTTTCGATGGTTCAGATTGTAGATGGTAGATTACGTTTGGGATTTTTTTTTTTTTTTTTTTTTTTTTTGCTGAAAAAGCATGTTCGGACTCTGCCGTATATTTTAAATTAATCGGCTATTAAAAAATAAACAAGAGATTAGTTTTCTATACTACATTTTCTTTTCTGTGAACAGTGCAGATATTACATGTAAAAAAAAAAAAAAATCTGATGATGTCCAAGCATTTAACCGATGGATGTAACAAATCATAAACAAGCACTTTTTCCCCCTTACTGCAGCATATTCACATAACGTTAAACAAGTATAGATTTAGCCAGAAGGCACTATTCCCTTGCCATGACTGGAGGCAGTAAGTTTAGTGATTTCATAAAAATTGATTCTTTGCTCAGATTAGCACATGATACTGGGGCACGCAGTGGGTGGCATTGCTGCATCACAGCTCCAGGGTCCCGAGGTCCATCTTGAGCTCTGTCACTGTCTGTGTGGAGTTTCATACGTTTACTTGTTTGTGTGGGCTTCCGCCAGGTTCTCCGGTTTGCTTCCATCTTCCAAAAATACACCAGTAAGTGGACTAGTTACTTTAAATTGCCTCTTGGTGTGAATGGGTGAGTGAATGTGTTGCGCTCTGCAATCCAAGGCTTATTCCTGCCCCAGTGGGACACCAACAAATATAAATTTGTTTAAACAAAAGATACCAACTTTACTAGTTTTTCCATTATAAAAAAAAATCGCAATTTTATCGGTAAGTCGTAGCTGGTAACTGGTAACTGATTTCCCCTGACAGGTCTGTATTTGTATAACTTCAGATTTAACGCTTAATTTAAAGTACTGCATTAACAGAACGGTGCATTACTACATATTTACTTCTACTTTTCTCTTTAAAGTCTGGTTGATAATATTTGTTATTATATCTAATTCAAGTTAAGGCATTATAATATTGCCACCTATTATTTTATTTTTTTTATCATATTAGGTTAGAATGAACCAAAACAAAGTAAATATGAGCACTTAAGGTTTTCAGTATATAATTTGTTGCTTATCTGTATACTGTATAGTGAGACCATTCATACTGTAATCTATCTGAGAGTAGCCTAATCAACTTTTTTTTTTCTGCAAACATTAGAGGTCCATAGCTGATAAAGCCATTAACAGTTCACTTAGCTTAACACTTCAATGTTTTCGCTTAATACACCATTTGAAATTTAGGGTACATTATCATTAAAAGCTCTTTAGGCTCCCATTAAGTATGAATTGCTCTCGAGGACCATATGATCATGAATCGCAAAGACAGTGTTTTCATGCCTTCTCATGGGTGGTGGTGATATTTTGCTCAGACATTAGTGGATTCGAGAAGTTCAAGGCGTATATCTTTACGGTGATTTGTTAGCGCATATTGTCGAAGTCAGAAACCATGTTGTAAAAAATCATAGCATTTTTTTTTTTTTTTTTTAAAGAAATTACCTGCCCTGATAAACAACGGCAACAAAACAAATAAAATTTGAAAGCTACCCCATTTGACAAGGTATAAATTCACTTTAATAGGAACACCTGTATGTCTGGCTGATCGTGCAGTTATCCAGACAGCCAATCATTTGGGAAGCAGCACAATGCATAACATGCCCCAGATACAGAAGAAGAGCTGAAGTTAATGTTCATATCGAACATCAGAAAGGGGAATGTGAGCTCAGTGGTTTTGCCGTTGTGACCGTGACATTGTTGGTGGTGTTAGAAGGGCCGATTTGAGTATTACAGAAACTGCTGATCTCCTGGGATTTTCATGCACGACAGTATCAAGAGTGAAAAAAAATATCTGGTGAGAGGACGTTCCTTGTTAATGACGCAGGTCGGAGGAGAATAGGCAGATGGGTTTAAACTAGCAGGAATACTAAGGCAACTCAAAGAAGCATTCTTTACAACCACCCTGAGTAGAAAAGCATCTCAGAATACATACCGTACTAAGCCTTTAGACGCCAATCAGCCAAGAACAGGAAATCAGAGGCTACAGTGGGCACAGACTCAACCAAAATGAAAAGTTGAAGATTGGAAAAAGACAAGGTGATTTTTTTTCACCCATTCTGGTATTTGATGTGAACATTAACTTGTATCTGTATGATCTTATTCTTTGCTGTGCTGCCAAGTAATTGGCACTGCCAAGGAAATGGTTAGGAAAGCGCACTTGTAATCGAAAGACTGCAGGTTCGAATCCCCGACCAGCAATGTACCACTGAGGCAACCTGAGCAAGGTACCGCCCCAAAGCACTGCTCCCTGGGGCGCCGAAAATAGCTGCCCCCTGCTGTGTGTCATGATTTCACACATGGGTCAAATGCAGAGGACATGTTTCGTTGTTGTCCACTGTGTGCTGTGGTGTGTCAATAATGGCAATTAATCGCTTTCACTTTTAACTGGCAGATTGGATCATTGCAATCGTTATCTAAGTGTTATTATTAAAGTGGCCGGTGTCTGTGTAAAAGTGATGTAGGCCTAGTAATCAAAAGTAACTCATGTACAGGATATAGATGTTTTGCAGAAACGGGCTTAATTTGCTGCATGCGTGTGTGTGTGTGCGTAGCATCTCAGATCCTGAGCTTTAAGTCTTCCGTCAATCCCTTCCCTGCGAGTTTAAATGAGCTATGAGCAAAGCCTCACACTTTCTCCACAAGTCCTTTCAGCTCATCACATGTTCAAATGATCCGTGATATCGGCAGCTTTATGCCTGCTGTGTACCCAGCCTTCTTATCTCCATATAGGGGTTTTAGTCAATAAGCAATTAGCATTTTATGACAAACTGCTCACTAACATCAAGGGAGTCTGGCAGGTTGCCATCAGAGATGGTTTTTATAGTGCGATTCCAGGCAGGTTCGGGAGACGGAGGTCGATGTTTATTGCCATGGCAATTACATGCCCTCTAAATATCCATAAAAAATAATTTAACATGAGAGACAATTAAGCCGCTGTTTGCTCACTAACAAACCAGGCTAAATGAACAGGTAAATGTTAAAATCAAGAAAGCATGTCCTTTCTAGTATTGTCCTGGCTATGTGCTTTCATGCCGTATTTTCTGAGCTTTGTGGTGCATATTTAATAATTAGTGCATCTCTTCAAATACATTTTTTCCAAGAACCCATATAATATATAATGAGGAATAACGGTTCGAGAAAGAAATTCTACCATGGTTAAATAAAACGTGGATTAGTAGTCACCACATAGCACAGATGGAAGCGCTGGAATAAAACATTTGGGGGAAAAATGTCTTCAAACCATTTTAAACGTAATCACTAACTGCGCTAATTACATATGTGCATAAATCTTGTCTTTTCTATCCACCGACTTCTGTCCAAGCCTGTACCGGTGGCAGGATGCAGCGCTAAGACTCTGGGCCACCTTATTTTCCCCCTCTCCTGGCTGGAGCTTGGAGCTTGGCTTTCCCAGCCGCTTAATAGCACACTGACAGCAAAGGAATAATTCACAAGTGGAGCTAATCAAAGGTGAAAAGGGAGAATCAGTAAACGTCGTATCCTTTTGCCACTTTCATCAATCCAGCTAACTGAATTTGAACTAAAGCTGAGCAAATTTTACGGGGGAAGGAAATTAATATGTAACACATCTGAGGTCTGGCCAGAGGCGGCAGAATTGGAAAAGTCTGCATTATATCAGAGGGGCAGATTATTGGAAAGACAATTGGGGCCGTCGGTGTAATCAGAAAACAGTGAGGTGTGTCTATCTTATGATGACACTGTGACCTAGTGGGCTCATGGCGAAGGAAATTTTTTCCTCCCTTTTTTCAATTCAATCACTCGGGCCATCCGCCCCGCCGCGCGAATCTGTTGGCCCCCGCACATGACAGTACCAATTCAATTACCCTGAAAATGGATACATATTCAGGGTCTAAGAGCGAGCCGCGAACAATGCTGGGAGAGAGGAGAGAAGACAAAGAAATCCACATTTACCCTGTAATAAGTTTCATTTGGAGTCGGTTTGAAAACAATTCGCCTGTGCATTTGTCCCTGTCAGATCACATTATCTGCAAATGAAGTTTACAAAATATCAATTCGATTTCTATAACAGGAGCCGGTGGCAAAACACATTGGGAGTTGAATTGGCCATATCATAACATCTGAGGGGCCCCTGGTGGCTTTCAAATATTTTCAGTCAGAGGCAATCAAAAGCAGAGCGGCTCATGCTAATCTGTTCAATTTCATCCTTTAGACTGGTGTCTTTTCCCCCATAAACACACACCATTTCGCTCAGGAAAAAGCCCAGCGCCGTGGCTCACAGGGGCCAACCAGAGGCGACCTTGCAACTCTTCTGACTTTTTTTTTTTATTTATTTGCTCCTTTGCGCCAGACACATTTTAAGGGCAGTGTATTTCCTCCTCATACGCTTTTTCTTTTTTTTCTTCTTTTTTTTTTCCCTATTATCAGTTTTTGGAGGAAAGAACAGAAGATTAGATTCAGTGGGTAATACCATCCTTTCATTTTCTTTACACTTTACTTAGAGAATTTATTTTCTCTAAAGTGGAGAGGGCTCACGGTATTCGTTTTGCTGTGGTGTTAAATAGCCTGGTAGTTCAGATATATCAGTGTCTCTGTGACTGTTGAACTACTTTCGTAATTGTTATTCCCGAGTTTCAATCTCGGAAGTGGGTGAATTCAATTAACGAATAATAACCAAGTCTAGTTTTATACTTGGTAATAGATGACACTGACAGTAATGAAGACCAGGAATATGCACAAGATAAATTGCAAGTTAGGAATTAGGTAATAAGACAATTACGGTAATTTAGCCAAATAATAAATGGTTGTAAATGTTTACACCTGCTAACGCACCATGTGATTATTTCATATTCATTCAGGACAAAAGTGCCAGCAATATCTCCTGAATTACATGGAGATTGTTTGGACGCCAACATGGATTTTATTATCTAATGCAATAAGCGATTTGCGTTTCTGTATTTAGTCCACCCTATTTGCTCTCTCTGGGAGGTCTTTGCGGAGCGCGATGATCACATTTTGTCTCAAAGCCGGCAACGATACTTAAGCTTTTGTTGTTGTTGTTGCCATTATTCACGCTTTCATTTTTTTCCCAGTCCTTAATGTGTCTAACTGAGTGCTGAAGATTACAAATTAAAGATCTGAAACTTCCTTGATGTGTCTCAGTGGGAAACACAAAGTGCTTTTGCCTCTGAATACCGTCGAAATAGTTCGCCGCGTTATGAAATTATTCACAGATACAGGCTGTAATCACCACCGCCTCGGCCCTGTACTCTGCCAGCGCATTAAAAATGGTGTTTAACAAATCAATTTGAGAATGCTTACCTTGTAAACCCTGCGATTGTTCCAGTCACTCCTGATCAGACACTGCTGAGTGTTCATCTATTACAGTCCTAACAAACAGGCCTTACGGAGCAGCAGTGTGGAAATGTGTAATTGGGAAAATATCAGGGAGACAGCATGGTTGAAGCTTTTTTTTATTGATTCTGGTGCTTTCGTTTAGCCTTCTAGCAAAGCCTCTCTGTTTGTATCATTAATTGTCCTAGTTTTCTATGAACACGTCATCGTTCAAAACGCACCGATGTAATTCAGGGGTGAAACATCTTTTAAGGAAACAGGAACGAAAGGAAAAAACTGTATTTTATTTTTCTATGGTAGGCACTTGAATATATGAGAAAAGAGAAAAAGAGTCCAGTTGTTCAAAAAAAAAAATTTAAATATAGGGTTTTTTTTGGATATCGTAAATCTACACTTAAATATCCGTAAAGTTTTGATTTGAAATTAAGACATAGGGCACATTTATTTGGCCTGTAAAGTCATAGCTTGTTTTACCGTACAGCGTTTTGGTGATGGATACATTATAGATTGAGGTATGTATTTACGACAAGATTAGAAAAACGCTACGTGGGTGATTTTATTTTTTGACGAACTCTCATTTCAAATCGCTATATCTCAGAATGAACTCTCGCAACACTGGACTGATTTTGTCGTGACGCATCCCATATATAGACATAGATATGCTTTATGCCTATCTACCTATGATCAGTTTCCTGTGTTCAGATTAAATGCCATCATACACTGATATTAGTAAGTTTTCATTACATAAACTCCATTATCTGAGTAATTTCATTGATAACTTGTGTTAATCTGTATCCCTCCCTTAACATTTCACAGTACATAATGAGCATCTCATTGAACAGATCATTATGTGCTCTGGAACAGTAAGGGAGTATGGGTTTCTGTTTTAAATGGTCGTGTTGATCTATAATCATGCATGCAAAGGCGCAAGTTCATTATAGCTTCAATATACGAAAGCTTAGTTTGACCGTGCTCGTATTGAAAGAGCTCTGGGTCTCCAGCCAAACCGCAAGAAAGTGCAGATTTGACCTGAGAAGCATTTGCATGTTAAGTGCAGTCAATCTGAATTGATCAGAGCCAAATTAAATGCAATGGGTTTCAATATTTTCCCTGTTCGCACATTAGCCTCCTATGTGCAACATATGGATGTATTGAATTCAGATTAGTAACCTAAGCATGGACTTAGACAAAGAGGAACTTATCTTTAATTAAAATCATGCAGGTGGACCCTAAGTCCTATTCTGGGGGAGGCTTGTTGTATTTAGAATTGCTAAAGGGTGTTCGCTTCACGTCTTTTTTCTCACGCAGCGCTCGATACTCATGCAACTCACGTGTGAAGTTTGGAATCGGTACTCACTTTGCCAAATGTGAGCTAGAACGCCGCTAGAAATCATGATAGCTATTACAGAAGTGTGACCTAAGTGATATTTCTCTACATTACACAGGAAATATAGGTTTGTGGTTTTAAGGTTCACCATTCTAACGATGGCATCCTCCATCATGCCACACACACACACACACACACACACACACACATCCTTATGGCTACATCAGCGTCAAAGAACGGGAAATGAGGGGAAAACGTGGAAAAAGAGAATAAATGCGAGTGCAGCCACAAATATGTAAAGACACATGCTGTCTCAGTCAGTAGGAAATTGCCGAATTGAGAAATGTCTTCCGTGATGAAAATGATGAAAGGAGAGCAGGGTAAATGTAGCATACACGGCTCTGATCAGGACATTTCACAAACACCGTTTTCTGTCACTTGGATGTATATTCCTCTGTCTCAGGCCATATCATTTACCAGCCTTACTGGAGAAACATAAAAATTTGGAGACATCATTCATAATAATATAGATTTTTTCATCTCGTCCCCTCTGCCCAGTCTTTATGCTAACTGTGACTGGTAACGCTATTTATTTATTCATCGATTTATTTATTTATTCATTTTCCCGCTAATTTCTTTATACCTTAGCATCTCTGATAACATCTTTATCCAACATGTCTAGGAGCCAAAAAGAGCTCTCGTAGCCTCAAGACCCTTTCCTAAAGGTTTGTCAGATGAATCAGCCAAATGCCCTCTTTACTGGTCCTACTGTAATTTCGCTCCCTACAAAACAAAACTGTCTCTCGAACCCCTTAAGCCATTCTCCGCTGGGACAGAAACATGACTGGACGTGTTTAAGAGCATTCAGCAGCGTATTATGCTTTATTGGCATGTCTGTAAATAGGATAATTTCTGAAATTTAGTCTCAATGAGCCGCCATCGCTTTCGCTGATTTATTGACAAGCGAGCGTTGCCTCCCTGCTCGAGATAATTGGAGAAGCCATCTCATTAGATGGGGGAGAGTCTGTGATCTGGAGCAAATCTTGCATGAGAAGATAATTAATTATGAGCGGTGGTGCCACTGTCACGAGGAATGCGCCCAAACCAGAGGCAGTAGAGCTTGGCTTCGAACGTTTCTTCTCATCTGCGCCAGGGCAGCTCACGGAAGTGCAGTCAGGAGGAGCTGATTACTGACAAGTAATTAACAACGTCAACTGAATGGAGAGATGGAATTTATAATAATTATTTCATCAACATGGTGATGATCTTGTAGCAAATCCCGTTGCCCAAGAAAGGTTAATTACTTGCCATTGCGCAACATCAGAGCAGCAGCTGTGGTACAGCACAAGGCTTGTTTTAACTGTTAGCGAGCTAATTAATTACCAACACAATTGTGCTTCTTGTGACATGAAATTATTGAAACATTAGTCTTACTTTTAAGATAAAAAAAAGAAAAACTTGCATCCAATGAAACTTGATGTTTTCTTTCATATCATTTTATATGGTCACCTTCATTTGCCTTTACTTTTCTCATTAGCTCACAGTTTATGTCTGCCTATCCTACCATCCAAGTTCACCTTTGACATGTTAAACATATGCACTTTTAATATGATAACAGAATAACGCCAATATTAAAGTGGCTGTTAGCCTGCATGTCAGGCTACTTGATAAGTCCGTGAATCAGGTTTTACAAATAATTTTGACTATAGACATTGAGGCAGCTGTTTATCGAGATCGCCTGAGCGGCTCATGTATAAACAGAATGTAAACAGAAAGCAAATGTAAACAGATGTTTTAACACATTTATGCATTACAATGTGTTACAGTAGGATTCATAGATTTCCTGTGGGGGTTTGTTCACCCTGCAGGGTTCCAGAGTCTGTTAGTCCTGTCAATTTGGTAAATTTAAAAACAATGCTGTGATTAAACAAGACAAGCACTTTGCCATAGGGTTAATAAATGAATATTAGTGTTGATCTCCTTTTAATACTTATGTTTATTGGAAATTAACAAAGTATAAAATGTGCAGATACATTAGAAGTAATAACAATGTGCTTTTTTTTTTTTTTCATTTAACATCATCGCAATGAACACACACACACACACACACACACATACACACACACACGGCATATTTGTTACATAGTTCAAAAACATTTAGTATTAATAAAAGTAGAAATACTAGAAATATCTAATATGTAGAAATCCACATATGATAAACGATAAATAATAATATAAAAAAAAATAACAATAAAGTCCGGCAGTAATCAATATAAATATATAGATTAGTCAATCGTTATGGTCTAACAGTGGTAAGATATCAATAAAAAAGGCACCAGATGCAGTCAAAGGTCATGTTTTTTTCCTGACATTTTTTCCCCCACAGGTTACTACAGGATACAAGTTTTATTGATCCAGTGTCTCTTTGCTGGGGATTTTTTTTAGATGTCCAGTTTTTAAGTATATGTTCGTTTTTGTGCATTGCTTGTAAGCAGTGCCCAACTTTAGGAACAAAAATTTTGTTATCTTGAGTTTTCAAGATATCAGAAATTGTTGCAGTAACATACAGTACCAGTCAAATGTTTGGACACACTCCCTCATTCAAAGGGTTCTTTATCTTGACTATTTTCTACATTGTAGAACGATACTGAAGGCATCAAAACAAAAATAGCATATGGAACATATAAGGAATTATGTGGTAAACAATAAATAAATAAATAAATAAATAAATAAATAAATAAATAAGTTCCATATTTTTGATTCTTCAAATCTAAAATAGCCAGCGTTCACCTTGGTCACAGCATTACACACTATTGCCGTTATCTTAACCAGCTTCATGATGTAGTCATGTGGAAAGAGGAATTTTTTGCCTCATTAATGTGTTTGTGACAATCAAACAGGAAAAGTGAACAATAAAAAATGTATAATAACTGTAGTAATCTATGTATATAATAAAGTAATATATA
>JAOVYU010000063.1:1105941-1116038 GCA_025674565.1 Synodontis membranacea | reverse complement strand
GGGGTGGGGGGGGGGGGGGGGGGGGGGGGGGTGATGTCCAAGAAACATAACTGAATCATTTAACAGAAAATGCAGTAATGAATAAGAAACAATATTCTCTGAGCTCTGTTGTAGGTGACTGTAAGGACGAGTCGCTGCTGTACTTGATGATCTTGCCAGCGGTCGGTTGCTCCTCTCCCCAGTAATACAGGTCCAGACCAAAGGGAATGAAAGGAGCTTCCACCTTCTCCTCTACCTGTTCACTGGAGCTCGTGGTGGGTTTAGCAGTACCTCCAGACACACTTAAAAACAAAGAAATGGTATAAAGGCTGAGGATTCTCTGTTGATGAAAATTATATCCAAATCATTCATAGTCAAGTGACTGAGACAAAATACTCTAAAATACTACAAATCAATTCCATAATATGGAGTCCAGTCTGCATTTCTAGAAATATTTGCCATTATGATCTCGATTTTTTTTTTTTTTTTTTTTTTTTAAAGGCACATTTTCTTGATTACCTCATAGACGCTGCCTTGGCAACTTTCTCTTTTAGGACACGCAGTGTGGCAGCTGCACATGTAGGGTCCTGCTCTTCTTCATATCGCCTGCTCTTAAGCCGGCTCAGAGTTGAGGGCATGTGTGGAGCTGCAGGTCTCTCCACTGGCTTTGATGGTTTTAGTTCAGCCACAGAGGTAGATGGAGAAGATATTGAATCAAGACCTATGAGAATCATATCAGAAAAGTCCCAGTGACCTCTTCATATGCATATGTATGTTAAATTTAAAATTTAATATGAATATATTGTGTATATTAATATTAATGCATCATACAAAACACTGACAATCTACACTCTATTAAAACACATACATAAGCAGACACTGAACTGTTACTGATTTTTTTTTTTTTTCAACACAGACATATACTGAATTCTTTATTTCTGCATCAATCATTTTTCTAAATTCAAAAGAAAAGATTTAGCCAAAGATTTTAGGGGAACTATAGCTGAAAAAAAAATTACAAGCTTTAACCTGGTGCTTACATCACTGCGTGCACTTCGGCACCATGGCTGAAATATGTCTCCTGGGTGGGCAGGGGTCTAGCGTTCAGCGGCTTAAGCTAAGCTTAAGAGTGACACTGAGATCCAAGACTAAGTAGTAACCTGCACACTTCCACAAATCTTAGAAGCGAGGCCAAATTAGAACTTAAAAGCGGGGCGGAAATCTCTTAAGGGTCTGATTAGGGAACACCTGACCACTCTTGTCTGTGGTTCATAAATCATGCAAAGTTTACAACGAAGCCTGCGACTTCAGACGTCTTCGGAGGCACCAGAGTTTATCCAGACCCTTCTGAGTATTACACGCTTGTAAACACGACTTCTAAAAGTGTCCAAGATTGCTTTCACTGATCAGATGAGTGGAGCTTCCAGTGCAGGAAGTACACGCAATGCACCAATCAAAACCACTCCATAAGTATTCTTGTGGGCAGAACACACGGCGTTAAAACAAACATGTTTAGCAAAGGTTTTCACTTTTCCCCCCTGAGCCTGATCCCCGGGGCATACAGTTAATCCAGGCTTATTGACTCTCTACGACTTATGGCATCATAAGCCAGCCTCTGGTTCACGCAATCATGAAATACGACTAAATCCGTTCCTTTTCTGTTCAAATTGACCAAAATGGTAGCTATTTGTCTGAAGCAATAAAGTTGCAGGTGTTAAAGAGATAAATCAATAAGAGGAAATAGAGAGGCCCAGCAGTAGACACAGAGTGGTGCTGCCAATGGTGGCATTATTGATTTTCCTGAGTTCAGCAGGCCTTGTAATTAAAATGTAAATTTGAGAAAGAGATAACGTCCTGACAGAAAAGCTGGGATAAAGGGATAGATAGAAGATCAGCAGTGAAAGGAGCAGAAACAGACTGCGAGAGAGGGTAGGGATAGAAATGCCTTCCAAAGAAAACAAGCCACTTTTGAACAGAGTTAAAGAAAGAAAAATGCTGAAAATCTCTAAAATATTCTATGATTATTATCCCTAGTGTTTTTTTTTCTGTGGCACATATATTCCTGTTACAGAGAGCTTCATCTGCGTGCTTGGAGCAGAATAAACCTGCCTCTGCACAGGAACAGACGTTCCCAGAGGTTCAGCCCCCGTCTGCGGTAAAGGCAGGTGGATGTTGTAAATTACAACGCTGAGCTAATGGGAGCTCATTAACACCACCGCATTGTTAATTTGGCATGGCCGACACACTGATCATTACATACTTTACTAATCAAAGCAGCTCGGCTCCACGGAAATTACAGCCTAATGAGTCTTTAGTTAATACTGCTAGGGAGACAGTGGCCACATTATGTAACAAATAATAGAATTATATCCCCCTACGCCCGACTGCTGCAGGGCTCATCGTGTTTAATCGCCACCAAGGCTCACGAACAAATATTGACAACTATCAGAACTACATTAAATATGCTGCTTTTACACCGCTTTTACTATACGGTATTTTATATCAGCTAAAGTGGCTATAAATTTCACGTCGTAGAAGAATTTATGTCGAATAATGTCTTTGGCGTTTAGGTTATGTGCTTGACCCCTGGCTTTTTGTGTGCAGCTTCTTGTCAATAAGGTCGTCCTTGCACAGACGGAGTCACTCGCTTGTACAAACAGTCAGCTGTCAAAACAGATTTACACTGGATGCCCCAGGTGGTTTTTCCCGATTTAATTGATTTAAACCAGACGGAAACAAATTCATTACTCTTTAAAAAAAACAAAAAAACAACAACACTAGAGTTTATTAAAGGTGCTGTTACTGTTGTCTGATTTAAGTGTCATTTGTAAAATGTAAAAAAAAAAAAAAAAAAGAATTCATTTTTATTTATTTATTTATTTATTTATTTTACTTGATGTTCTCCTACCTTCAAAAATAGCCATGGGCAAATTTCACACCCAATCTTAACCTTTAACTGCATCTTAGACTTGACCAAATATTAAAATCTATAATAAAAAAGCACTTTTATAAGTGTCCCTGAATAAGGGTGTCTGTGAAAATTCTGCAAATGTAAATCTAAAAAAAATAAACAGAGGTTTTCAGGATAGTGGTTTCTGAAATAGTGGTTTTAAACCTGACCCATCACCCACCACCATAATTGCCCTGGAGGCTTCTGTGACATCCTATTAGAGATTATTGGGCTTCTGGGTGCAGTCTGACATCTCATTGATGTCTAATGAGTGTGAGTGTGCGAGACTTGATGCAGAAGCTCCGGCATCTGCACCTGAACAAACTCACCATACTCGGCACGCAGATGCTCGGGGATATAAGGCTCATAACCCTCCTTCTCAGGCACCTCTTCAAAATCGTCGTCGTCGTCATCATCGTCCTCATCTCCAGCCTTTAACTAGAGTGGAAAGACAATGATGCCTGGATTACAGTGTCATTATCAACAAACCTATGAATGTTATTAAAAAAAAAAAAAGATAAATATTTTCACGCTATACAAATGTGCGACATAACACCATAGTGACAACGTTGTTTGTACACACTTAATACACAGCTCAGAACATGAACACTCTTCTTCCTGGTTAACGCTCAAACAGGATTGACTATGGCTTCAGGGTATTCCAGAGATTTATAGCACCTTGAACAGCAAACTACGCAGTAACATCAGACCTCTTTACATTTTAATTCCAGCACATAATAGAATTTCCAGTTGACCACATCCAATTTTTTTTCCCCCCTAGTGTTAGCCCGTAAGATGTTGTTCCGTCTAATCGCGGTTACGTAACACGATGCAAATTCCTCCGGGTGCACGGGGAATAAACAGCTCAGACCTTCTTTTAAACCTATTTAGCGAACTGTAAGAATCTTAATCGTGAGAAGTCGCAGGTCAGAAAATACCACCAAGCAGCCGAGGACGAGAGCTGCACAAATCTGCCCTCAAAATCCGAACTGTGCGTTAAGACAGCGAGAGAACGGAGGGAGAAAAAGAAATTGAACAAAGAGATTGACAGATATGTAGGTAATATTGGGTTATCTTAGCGAGCCCAGGTGGAGGTGTACCTGATAACAGCGCTGTGCAGGCTGCTGAGAAAGAAAAGAGCTCACTGGGTGATATGAGAGTTCTCACCTCTCAGTCTGAGCTCTGTGTTCGAATCATGCAATCACTTTAAGGAGCTCAACCCCAACACCAGGCCCCAGATAAGGCCATCTAAGAGCTGCTCTGAAGCAGATCCGAGGTTGTAAGGCTCTGACTGCTGTAAGCCTTTGTTAAAAACGGGTTAAGGCTTCTGGGAAGTTGGCAACTCCTCACATGTCACAGTTCTCCATACCATTGGTTTTTGAGATATTTAAGCAGACTCCATAAACTCAAGCTTATTTGAACTTGAAAATATATGTGGAGAACGCTACATTCCTGGCCAGCTTGTGTGGGACGAAAGCCATTTATATTAATTTGTCACACGTTTCCTGACAAAGCAAACATGTTTCCAAGTAATGCATTCAGCAGAACATTTGACATTTTCTACACTGACTGTATTAGTGTGAAATTTGACTCGAGACGTATCAATATGCTCAATGAATCGTGACCAAAGAAAGAAGGAACAAAAACAATGTGTCCAAAAATAGTATGCACAAAAACCTCTGAAAAATATACGGCAAAGCAATATTTGAAAAGTATAATTAAAATAAACTAATAAAATATACAACCTAGTCGAGAGGTCTGAACAAGACAATCTCTCACTCTATGTCAACATAGAAACGTTTAAAGAAACTCAAAAATTGATCCATTACATTCTCAAATTTTGAAGAGGTCCAGGTTTGAGACGTGTGAAGGATGTAAAAAAAATGCATTGATTGTTTCTCTTAACTTACCTTAACTTCTCCAAATATTAATTCGCGAGATGCCTATTCTTCTATTATTTTTGAATATACAGAAACAGGACGCTTCATGTGTAGTTTATTTTAAACTTTCCAATATGCTCAAATTTAAAATATTGCGTGTTTTAGTCATGCTCGCTCGTTTTCATGAAGGGTGCCAATAATTGTGGAACTGATCGCATCCAGTGCCTCTATACTGTAATTCATATGCCTGGCTGAGACAAATAGTGGCTTGCTGCTGCTTTAAGGTGGCAGATGAGCTTCTGTGTCTTTACCTCTCCTGCCTGGAGCATGCACGTGCTCATCCATCACGTCGCCTGTAAGTTTTGTTATCACTCAGGCGCTAATCAAAAGAGAAAACTGTCACCGCAGCTGACCTGTGGAACCTCCCAATTATGCTCTTCAGGAATGACAGGAGCGCTTAACTTCCCCAGCTGGATAAATGACCGCCATCAATCTATACAGAATAACAATGAGCTGCCAACCTGCAAATTATTATTATTATTTTATTTTTTTTTTTTGGCTATAGAAAATCCCCGGGCTGGAATTTATGAAAGGTGAAAAGCAACCCAAGGCTCTCTTATCCCACCCCCACTTCCCCTCGTCTCCTCCGCTCTGCTCAACACAACAGAGCGTGAGCTCGGGGAGGCAGTGCGTCGGCGCTAAACAGAATTTATGCCTTTTAATTTACTCAAAAGGTGCTTAACTGTTCCCTGCGCTACAATGCATAACAGAATGCCAGTTTTTAAATATGGGGGTCGTTTTCATAAAACAGTATACATAATGTGTGTGCCCTTCCCTTTTGAGGGCATTGCATGAGATGCGCTTCCCAAGCATGCTTTTGCCCATTTATTCTGCTTAATTGCCTCCATGATTACCTCCATATCAGGCACTAAAGGGTGATCAAAGTGCGCTTCGCCTATTCCTTTTTTTTTTTTATTTCTCTGCTTTCTTTTTTTATTTTGTTTTTCATTACTGAAGGCGGACGCTGTTGACAATTGCAGATTAAGGCATAAACTGTCTTTGAATGAGATCTCAATTACTTGTGGCGGTGGCGGCGTCGGGTGAGTGAAGCACGCAAGTGCACACTGATCGCTGTTCTTTTACAGGAGCCGTGCAAGAAAACACGTCCTTACCTGAGCCCCCGGCTATGCTTATTCAGTACTTCCGTTTCATGTCGTACATAGTAATGAGACAGAAGGAAAAATTTCTGAACTGGAGGTTCACAGAAAAGCAGAGATGATCAAACAAATAGTACATCAGTAGATGCTGATTTCTGATCTTCTTATTACCTAAAGAGGTTAATGTGGTCGAGTATGTGAAAGAATCAACTACACTCTCATGGAACCTAAATGAGACATTTTATATTTTATATATAATATATTATAAATATATATACTTAAATATAATATATTGTTATTTTTTTTTAATTCTTTATTTTTTTTTATTCATCCATTAAAACTAAAACTAAGTAATTAATTCATGATATTAATTAAAGAGATAGTTAATTAAGAAAAACAAAAAAGCAATGGGAAAATAAAAGAAATTGTGGACAACACACAAACGCACAAAAGATCCAATTACACAGTATGTTTCCAAATGTAAAAAATAAACAAAAAAAGAGAAAAAAAAAATTTAAAAAGTGGCGGTGTCGATGAACATTACACGGTATTGGGCTCTGCAAAAATCAGGAACATGTTCTGCTCATCTACCAACACTATGTACCCCATCTCACAACAAAACTACTACTAAAAGTAGATATCCATTCTAAATCGGAACTAAAAGTAAAATAAATCCTTAACTCCTTAAAGCATTATTTCAAACTGTAGGAGAGTTTCTGATTTCCTCCCAGCCCAGCAATCGCTGAAAAGAAGATTACGGTTTTGTTTATAAGTGTGCTCGTCTTTAATCCCAGGCACTTTTTTTTCCCCACCACTCTTGATGGATTAAAAAGTTGTGGAACAAGATTACTGGCACAGTTGGAATTCTTAGCCAGCCGACATTATTTTATTTTTAATTCACTTTAATTTTGCCATGATAACATCTGCACTGCCAGCTCGTGATGGCAGCACTGTAAGTCTTCCACAGGAGCCCGGGTGCTGCAACAGAATCGCTCTCTCTATGGTGGCTTTTTTTTTTTTTTTGCTGACAAAGACCTGGCTAACATATGGAGTCCACCTTTTAGTGTCCCCTTTTGCATTTAAAACAAGACGATTTGTTTGGCTGCCTCGATAACTTTTATGGAATAAACACTTCTTTTCCTTTCTCTTTGCTTTTTTTTGTTTGTTTGTTTTTTTTCACTCTCAGATGCGTGGATAAAAACGTCTCTGTGTTAAAGAGTGTGCTCACACTTGCAAACACTTCCTGTAATGAAATTCTGTTTTTAAGACCGTGAACTATAAACTATGCTGATGTGCAATTTATAAAGAAGAAGAAGAAGAAGAAGAAGAACCCAATGTGATTCTTTTATGTCGAGGGTATCTGCTTACAATATTTTTTTTTACGCAGAGGCAACAGTGCAAGAGCCGAATTAGCTGGTTAAGAGAACTACTCAAATTATTTTTCAATTTACAGCAGGGGCTTCATTAGTTAATTTTAATATGATTTTTTCTTTTTTATTTTAAATGCGTTTAAAAACATTCTAAAGTACTGGTGTCTCTGATTTTTAGCCTGGTATGATTATGGACATTATAAACATGCTAAACCTTTAACTAATGATGAAACTAAAGCGCGCTTTAAGAGTACGACTATCTCAGATTTCTTTATCGGTTAACACAGACTGGTCCCTTCTGATGCAACGTTATTACTTCAATAACCACTAGGCTGCGGATCAGCACAAAGATAACTTTTAAAAAGTTTATAATGTGCCCTTGAAAGCTTATTTTTTTAAAACAAGTTTTAAGAAATCAATTAAATAAATGTCTAACGGAAAAGTGAGACGCTATCCCGGAGCGATTCAGAGTAGCTTTCCAAGCGTTAACCGAATGACCATATTAGAATAAAAGTGAATATTAAACAGCACAGGTGCTGTAAATAGACCGTTTAAAGACATTTGCGGTGAACTCTATTGATTGTGAGGCGGCGGAGTCAACCTCCATCTCCTTGGCAGGAAGAAGGGCAGATAATGAGGTTCCGGTTAAATATCCCCCACTTATGAGGAAAAACACATTCCAGCAGGGCCCAAAGTACTCACCGTGCCCTCCAATATATTTTGTATGGTCTAATTAACCTGGTAAGCAATCTCAATTACTACGGGCCCAGGGAAGCGGCGACTGCGCGCACTCCTTTTAAGCGAGTCTGTTATCCCTTTACAAAAAAAAGATCCGAGGAGGCGAGCCTCGGACAACTGAACTCTCGACTTCATTTGTCTTTGGCCAAGTTTGATGGCTCCGCATTTAAAAACCCATTCAATCTTATAAACCAAAAATTAAATGTACTCAGCTGTGATGGTCCTCTGTGCATCTGCTATTTATATGCTAATTTCCTCTCTTACCGGGAAGGTCTTGCAAATTATTACAGCAAACCAATAACTCAGGTGTATGGACTGGCAGACTCCGCCGGCTACCGAACGGAATGAAATGCTCAGAGGCTCACAAAAAAGCGCACCGGGCCCACCCCAAAAACAGACACCTTGTGAAGTCGCCCCACCATTGTCTCTGGAAATAATTTAACGTTCCTTTGCCACAGAGCGGCTCTTCGAGACGGCACTCACTTTAAGAAGCACACAACTTTGCATGCATTATGCTAGTAAAATGCAGAAGCCTATTTTGAGATGCATGTTCTTGTAGGTGGGGATTGTCTGCCTTTTAATGAAATAACCTTGTTGCAGCACCTCAGTAGTACAGAGAGAGAGAGAGAAAGCAAGAAAAAAAAAAAATCACTGACACACAGATGCATGAAAATGCATGCTTCCGGGTAAAATTACATTAACGCCTCCGAACGTGGTTTTGTTGCATTTCAATAAAATGAAAATGCCTGGATTATGATTAAAAAGCCCATCTAACGCTTTTAACTTTCAAGGCGAAGGTTAAATAGTGATTTAAGGTAAGCAAAAGTGGCGTCGGTGTGAAAATGTGCGTGATGTAGATAAACAGTGGTTGATGGATGGAGGTCTCTTAATTTACCACAATTTAATGGGCCCTCTCAGAGCCTCCTGCCACCTGGGGATTGGGGTAAATGAGACCTCGAAGCCCCGAGAACCCTTACAGTTTTTCCCCTGGGGTTAGATTCAGGCAAGCTGTGCATTTGACAAGGAAGTAAACTACAACAACTGGCACTTACTGGCATCAAAATCTGTTACAGAAACATTGAACGGTAAATTAAGAAATGAATTAAAAAAGAATTTTTTTCTTTTAAATAACAATATTTCAATTATACATAATTACATTTTAATATCTTAAATAGTGTGTACTATTCATTCATTGAATGTACAACATTTACAGAGCTCTGCAGACAAACCGAGCCTGGATCCAAAAATGCAATCATGTGTACTTTATAGCCAAGCCCTTTGCTTACATCCAACTTAATAAGGTATTACCCTTCTACAAGCACTGCAAAACACATTGTAAAGAATCCCTGATAGGTTTGGAATGAAGAAAGAGACCTAGATAGACATGGTTTATCTTACGCTTGCCAATGGGGGGGGGGGGCGTACTGAGACCCATCAATTATTGCTCTTCCGCACCATCCTGATAAGATGCCTTATCGGTGTAAACAATGCAGTATTCCCCCCCTGGCCGAATGGTAAATGCGCGGCTCTTTTGGGAAGTTGAAAAGGTGGCTGCTCTACAAATTCCGGGTGCTTAACACGAAACCCCCCGTGACTAATAATTAACTGGAGGGTGTGCAGATCTCAGAACACAGAGAGATGTGCAGAACGCCCCCGTCTGAAATGTCAATCGCTAAATATTTATCTGATGCATGATGCAGGCCAGGCTATATGTGTGTTCAATAATTACGTTTATTTACTTGAGGTGGCTTTTAATGGCACTGTCTGTAGGATAAATTTTTTTAAGCGTTCATGATTATTTGAAATTTGCTGTGCTACTAATCATACAAATAAGCATGGAAGAAGAAGAAAAATAAAAAAGTAAAGAACCCATTTTCATCCATTTCATTTTTGCAGTATTAAGCTTCCAAGTTCACCAATCAGCAGGAGTTTACCAAGCTGGGGGGAGAAATTTCTATCGCATGTCGGGGCCACGATAAAAGGAATAAAGTAATAGAATGCTTTTAAGGGTAAAAAGGAAAAA
>JAOVYU010000063.1:961375-973398 GCA_025674565.1 Synodontis membranacea | reverse complement strand
TCTTACATATGTTGCTTTCTTTACTGACATACAAACATTTTTATGCTTACAATTATTATTATTATTTTTTTTTTTTTTTTGGAAAAGTAATGTTTGGGAATATGAACTTTTGTACTGAATCAATAAGGCGGAATTCATAAAATGTAATTTCTAACACTATTTGTACGCAAAAAATAAAAATAGGATGCCTAAAACTTTTTTTTCAGTCCACTTGGTGCCTTTATGTTTAAAAGTCCAATCAGTGATGCAAACGTTTGCCTTGATTTTTGATTTTTGATGGATAAAGCAGCCCTGAGTGCCCTACACAATGTGCACTAATTTTAAAGTTTCATTTTCTATTTGACTGTGAACTAATTTTAGTGTGATCATTCTTCCACCCCTAAGCAGTCTGTTTAGCGTCATTCATCTTTTTTTTTTTATTACTATTTAGAGCGGTAGTGGCTAACAGGTTAAGGCTCAGGGTTACTGCTCAGAAGGTCGGATGTTCAAGCCCCATTAACGCCAAGCTGCCACTGTCGGGGCCCTCGAGCAAGGCCCTTAACCCTCTCTGCTCTAGAGGCGCCTCATCATGGCTGACCCTGTGCTCTGACCCCAAAGCTAGGAAATGCAAAAAAAAAAAAAAAAAAAAAAAAAAAAGGATTTCACGACAAATAAAGACTATCCTGTGTCCACTGATCGTCGGTAATTGCCAGCTAAATTAAAGTCAAGGCTCCCTCTAGTGACACAGGAATAGTTATGAGATGCTCGGAAGCCTCCAGTGCGTGACAAAGTCAACTCCGATGATTATTCAGCCTTGTGCAGCTTTTGTTTTGATGAAATTATGGTTTTTGGTTTTTTTTGTTACATTATGCACGGAGCATACTCAGTTTACAGCAGTTCCAGTGGTGCATACGCCATTTACATCGACCCCGACAGATCATGCTCAATTTCCCTTCATTCTAATGAGCCGTGCTCAATTTACACTGAAATCCCTACGAATCAGATTGCCCCGAAATACACCCAGGTGCATGTCAGAAACTGTGACCAGTGCAACATCCTAACAAATTATTATTATTATTATTATTATTATTATTATTATTATTATTGGCATTTAATTTACAACGTAACAGCCGTTCATGGTCATTTTGACAGGTTAAGATTTAAGGATCTGTGTTTAACTGTGTTATGCAAAACTATCCTAGGTGCCCTAAAAAATTTTTTTTTTTAAATCAGTGCTTAAAAAAGGAGATCAAGATCAGATCAGATCAGATCAGACAGGATCGGATTATTAGTCTAAGTCTAATGCGTCGCAGAGCATGGTGCAGATTAAGTGCCAACTCTGAGCTCGACTTCTTCCCCAAACTTGAGCTCAAAGTCGCAGTCTCACCTGAGATAGAGGCGATCCCGATCCAAATTCTGCCGAAGAGCGTCCAGTCTCTCTTCATTTCCAGGTTTCCACAATTTGGGAGGGTTTTTTTTAAAAGTTGGAACAAAAAGCGGGCTTTATTCTGAACTCATTTAATTCACCGGAGGGTAAATCCGCAGAAAAGAGCGTTCAGGTATAAACCGCGCGCGTCTCTCTCTCTCTCTCTCTCTCTCTTTCTCTCTCTCTCTCTCTCTTTCTCTTTCTCTTCTGATAATCGGGAAAAGGATGTGTGGACGGCAGAGAGATAGACAACATGCGGCCTTTTCTTCCCTTGCAAAAAAAAGAAAAGAAAGAGAGATTCATGTGAATCCGAATGGATTTCCACTCGTTTCCTTTTCCTCCGCTCGCCCAGCCTGTTGGTTTGATGGAGTGTTCAGGGGGCCGCGGGCTGAGGGTCGGACCTTCAGGACACACACACACACACACACACACACGCAGAAAGTGTGTAAGAGTTGTACTGTAGAGCCTTGAACGTCTCCTCCAAGTGACTTGTATTGGCTCACTTCTAGAGTTAAGCATCCGTAATTTACAGAAGCAAAATTTATGGGGGAAAAAAAAAAACTAAACATATTTGACTAAGGGAAAAGTGATAAAAAGAAAAACAAGAGTAGAATTATGAACAAGGTTGAATTAACACACTGTTCTGAATGAACACCCATACTGTTCAAATGGCAGAAATTTTTTTTTTTTTACCAAGAATCAAGATTGGCACAAAGGTTTGCACCGCGAGTAGGTTCTGGGTTTGACCCTGCTGGCCGCACCGGGGCCTTTCTGAGACGAGTTTGCATGATCTCACTGTGCCTGCTTGGGTTTCCTCTGGGCACTCCGGTTTCCTCCGTCAGTACAAAGATTATGCTGGTTATAGGTCAACTATTGGCCATAGGTGCGAATGTGATTGAGAACGGTTGTATTAGCCCTGCGATGGATTGGCGACCTGCCCAGGGTGTACCCTGCCTCTTGCTCTGAAGTCAACGGGGGATTGGCTCCAGCTTCCTGTTGCCCCTTAACAGATAGGCTAGGTTACAGATAAGAAGAATCTCTTACAGTGTTGTTTTAGCTCTTTTTTTTTTTTCTTAGTGTTGAGTTTAGATAGCAATTTAAGGAGCAGTGGTGTCTCAGTGATTAAGGCTCTGGGTTACTGATCAAGCCCCAGCACCACCAAGCTGCCACTGTTGGGCCCTTGAGCAAGTTTCTTAACCCTTTCTTCTCCAAGGGTGCTGCATCATAGAACTGAGCCAGCTTTGGCCCCAACTTCCTAACAAATAACTAAAGGGATAAAGAATTTCACTAATGTATCCGTGACAAATAAAGGCTTCTTCGTCTATGGGCAGTGTTTCTTGACGTCTAGAGGCGGTGTAAAAATTCACTGTCGATTTAAAAGCCAATTTACCCTTGTCCGTCGTTCGATCCTGTCCTTGGGTTACTGTCTGTGTATACTGTAAAGTTTCTATTTGTGCTCTCCTTGCTGTCTTTGTGGGATTTAACTCCAAATAGCTGGTCAGTAGGAGGACTGGCTATGCAAAAGTTGCACTAGGGTGTGAATAAGTGTCCGAATTTGTGTCTTAGGGGTGGGTGACATGACAAAAATATCATATGACAACTTCTAAAGACATTTTCTATATATATCATGATATATAGTTGCTTACAAACTAAAAAAAAACAAACTTTAAAAAAAAAAAAAAAAAAAAAGCTATTATGAATAACAAATTTGCCCATTATTAATAAACACATTAATAATCTGTTTATTTTTGTTTTGCAACCAGTAACCTAAAATGTATATAGTATTCATGAAGATTACGTTAACAGTGTGAAAGATTAAGTGCAACATTTTAACATCAAATCAGCAGCTTAAATCATCTTATATGATGTTGCAGCATATTGTGACATAATTTATGACACAATTGATATTAATCAATCATATGGTTCAGATACAGGACTAGCTCTAACTCCACAGTGCTCCTGATGGGGATGAAGCGTTACTTAGGACAAGTGAATAAAACAAGAAAGAACATTAAGCCAAAGAATCATGGATGATCATGGAGTGTGTTTTGAAAGAAGTTTATATTGGCAACTCCTGATACAAAAACGGATCATCACTGACAATAAATAATTAACACCTTAGCACTTTACATGCTTAAGTCATTGGGTATTTGTGGAGTTTATTAAGTGTGCAATAAGAGAAATTGTAGAACACAGTAAAATAAAAAATAAAAATAAGTTGCAACTTTCCTCTGAGCAACAGGTTATAATAAACAGGATATAATAAACAGGTTATAATAAACAGGTTAAAATAAACAGGTTATAATAAACAGGTTATAATAAAATATTCACGTTCTTATTATTTTCCCCTCTCATGTTGAATAAAAAAAAAGAACAGTATTGGCCACTTACTGAGTGACAACACCTATTGTAGTGTGTAATGTGGCATGTGTATAATTGAAATGCCACACAAGATGATCATCTATTAAAAAAAATGTCATGACCATAAAGATCATAGCTGGATGGCCTGCAATGTTAGACACTTTCTACTCCATAGTTATTTCGGCACTGCTGCTTCACCGTTGAAGTTAGAAATGGGCTTAAAGGAACACACCCAGTGTGTGTGCTAGAGCTGGGAATCAAAAGAAGTGACATTACAGACTAGTCAATAAACACTGAAAATAATAATATCTGTTATGGATAAGAAATTAATGTTTGCCATATTACTATAAGTTTCATTAAAAAGCGAAACACATAGCTTTAAGGTTTAATGGAATTTAGCTTGTCAACAAACAAACATTTTGTTTGTGTGTGTGTGTGTGTGTGTGTGTGTGCACGTATGTGTGTGTAAAAGACAGTTAAATATAGCATTGTCAAAAAAAAATTAATGGTCTTACAGTCTCATCAAAATATTGTGCATAATTTACAGTAGAACCTAGCATAGAACGATCCCAGAACCATCCAAGAAAAACATAAATTAAACACTACTTCAATCCATCCACCTATCCATCCCTCCCTCATCTATACTGCTTATCCCTTGCAGGTTGCCAGGAAGCTGGAGCCAATTCCAGCTGACTTCAGGCAAGAGCCAGGGTACGCTCTAGGCAGGTCATCAGTCTATCACAGGGCCAGCACAGAGACGAGCAGCTATTCACACTCATATTCACACCTATGAGCAATTTAGAGTAGCCATTTAACCTAAATTGTATGTCTTTGGACTGTGGGAGGAAACCGGAGCACCCAGATGGAACCCATGCCGTCACGGGGAAAAGATGCAACACCCCAGTTGACCAAAAGGTTTAAACCCAGGACTTTTTGCTGTGAGGCAACAGTGCTAACTACTGCACCATCATGTACATATACAGCTGAAACAGATATTTACATACACTTCAGAAAAAAACACAAAACCTTTTTTTCCTTTGCTGTCGAACATTAAATCAGAGTAAACTTTTTCTATTTTAGTTCAATAAATATTAACATATTTTTTTGCCTTTGTTAAACGTCAGAATCGAGCGAGGAAGATTTTTTATGTACTTTTTTTTATCACTTTCAACAAAGTCAGAAGTATACGTACACTTAATTAATTGTGTCTTTAAACAAAAAGAAAACTCCAGATGATTCCATTGAAATTGAAATTAAGAAGCTTCTGATAGGTTAATTGATTCTATTTGAGTTAATTGGCGGCACACCTGTGGATGTATATAAAGGCACACATCAAACACAGAGCCTCTTTCTTTGACATCATGGGAAAATCAATAGAAATCAACCAAGAGATCAGGAAAAGAATTGTGGACCTCCACAAGTGTGGCTCATGCTTAGGTGCAATTTCCAGATGCCTGAGGGCCGCACGCTCGTCCGTTCAGACGATAATACGCAATTATAAAAAACATGGGAATGTACAACCATCATACCGCTCAGGAAGGAGACGGATTCTGAGTCCCAGAGAGGAATGTTATTTGGTGTGAAATGTGTGAGTCAAACCCGGGACAACAGCAAAATGCCTTGTGAAGATGCTGGCTGAAACTGGTAAGACAGTGTCATTATCCACAGTAAAACGAGTCCTGTACCACCATGAGCTGAAAGGTTACTCTGGGAGGAGAAAGCCATTACTTCAAAAAGCCAGACTACAGTTTGCAGCTGCACATGGGGACAAAAATCATAATGTCCAGAGACGTGTCCTGTGGTCTGACGAAACAAAAATTGAACTGTTCGGACATAATGATAAACGTTATATTTGGAAGAAAAGGGCGAAGCTTTGAAGCCTCAGAACACCATCCCAACCTTGATGTATGGGGGTGGTATAATGTATAATGTCATGGGGTTGCTTTGCAGCAGAAGAGACTGGTGCACTTCACAAAATAGATGGCACCACGAGAAAAGAAAATCATGTGGATATATTAAAGCAACATCTGAAGGCATCAGCCAGGAAGTTAAAGCTTGGGTACAAAGGGGTCTTCCAAATGGACAATGACCCCAAGCATACCTCCAAATTAGTTACAAAAGTGGCTTAAGGCCAACAAAGTCAAGGTATTGGAGTGGCCATCAAAAAGCCCTGATCTCAATCCCGTAGAAAATTTGTGGGCGGCACTGAAAAGGCGATTACATAGCGTATGTAAATTTTTGACTGACGAAAGTAATAAAAAAATAAAAAAAAATCCATAAAATTCTCTCTCCCTTTATTCTGACATTTAACAAATATAAAAAAATATGTTCATATTTATTGATCTAAAATAGAAAAGGTTGACTCTGATTTGATGTTTGACAGTATAGAAAAAAAAGTTTTTGTGTTTTTTTCTGAAGTGTATGTAAATATCTGGTTTCAACCTTACATAAAAACCTTTTTTATTTATTTATTTATTTATTTATTTATTTAGCACCACCATCATCGTTATTTATTTATTTATTTATACAAAATAAAGCAGCTGTTGGCAATAGTCCATGAGGAGGAGTTCCCATGCTGTATAGTGAACACATGGCGTTGTACCCCATGTAAGTTGTGTTGTTGCCTTTGGCATGTGCACTACATATGTTAAATAACAATGCACTATTTTGGGCAGTGCTATCTGAGTAGTTAAACACTTTGACCAAGGCGCTAATTCCTCAACTAATTCCCCTTTCATATGGTCAGTCTGAGTGAAGGTTCTCTTATATAAATAAATGTAAATATACTCGCTGTACTGTTTCTGGGTCAGTAGTACACTTAGATTGATACATCCACATAGTGAGCTGTTAATTGTTCGTATTAAACTTATACAGCATAATAATTACTACTAATAAGTTCAGTTTAAACATACAACTGTAAATAGAGCAACAGGAAATTACAGGCACTACAAACCTTTTAGAGTATTAACAAGCTTGAACTGATTAATATGAAAATATAATCGCTGTATTACAATCATATATTTTGTACGGGTTTATAGCCCACATAAAGCACTTTAAATACGTGTGTATTTGTAGCTTATGGAAAATATAACTGCCTTAATGTTAATTAGCAGCATGCATCCCCTTTCCTTCAATCCTCTTCATGCTCCATCGATTTCGAAAAACTGTTGAAAACAAGTATGTGGTGAACAAATACAGGTAAGAAAACATTTTGAAAGAGAAAACCCTATATAAAACAAAAGCCCACTTAAACAGCAGGCCTCATAATTCACACCGGTTCCAATAATTCCTTTACAGGAAAAGCCTGGTGTGTGTGTGTGTGTGTGTGTGTGTGTGTGTGTGTGTGTTGGATGGGTGTTTCGCAGTTCTGTCATATGTTTCCCTCTGTGTTTTATGTGGCTCTAGCACCACTCATTAGAAGCTATGGTGGTTGTCAGGAGACCACTCCACTCCATATGTTTCCATTGGCTTGCACAGGAACACAACAGGATGGATAATTAACTAATTTTTCTAATGTGGTTTCAGCTAATTCAGCTCGTGCATCTTGGGAAAAGTAACGAATCTCACAGTAAACCAAGACTTATTAGTGGCTGTAGACTTCATTAAAAGCAAGAGAAGGAAAATATACACGGACATTATGTACATCATTCTGGCAAATAACATCGATGTCGGTTTTCAGTTTTGCAAGGTCAAGTTCATTTTATTCAGCTCTAGCCTTCACGGTTGTTCCTTTGTAATATCCATATACATACGTTACACTGAAATCACCACAGATACGTACAGTATCATCTTAAATGCCTACGCTTGGCCTTTTCCTTTTAGTGCCCCGGTTTCCTCCTACATTCCAAAGACGTACAGATTAGCCTAACTGACTAGTCTAAATTAACCCGTAGGTGTGAGTGTGAAAGGTTGCTGTCCCCAAGATGGCTTGGCGACCTGCCCAGGGTGTACCCCGATTCTCGCCTGGAGTCAGATGGGCTTGGTTCCAGCCTCCCCGTGACCCTGACAGATAAGCAATATAGAAAATGGATGGATGGATAGTGCCAGATAGTGTTTTATTTCCTGGACAATTAGATTATCTACGATTATTTGCAGTATTACTGGTTTAAATTATTGTTATGATCCGCACCGGGTATATGATCCGCCCTCAGAGGTTTGATTCTTATCCTTCCAGCCAAAAATATTGGCCGAAAAGGGAGATTAGGGAAGATCCCATGTGAAGAACAACAGTGACGAAAGTCTCAATATTGTTGTAAGCTCTGCTTGTTTCTTTATACCTACATCTGCAGGTGTAGAGAAACAGGCAGAGCCTACAATAATATTGAGACGTTTCACCACTGTTGTTCTTCGGTGCTTTCCTAATGAAGAACATATTTTCACGCTCTGGCCACAACAAGAACTTTCTGGTTCAAAGGGGTTTCGTTTTTCAGTAAACTATCCCATGCTGTATCCTGCGGGGGGGGGGGGGGGGGGGGGGTTTCATTAGATGAACTGCGTGACGTCAGGTTATCAGTAATGCTGTGTGATGAAATTGTGCGCAATAGCTCTATATAATAGATCTAAAAATGTAACATATGTCTCTAAATGAGTTGATTAGATTAATGGCTTACTTTTCGTATTTGAAATCATGAGGAAGCTTGGCGTAAATGACGAACCTTTGATGTTACAAGCCTGACACTTTTTGAAACATGGCAAATTCAGAATACAACAAGGATCATAACTTGGTTTAGCTGTTAGATACAATATGTTTACTAGGCTGGACAAAATCCCCCTAATTAAAAAAAAATGCAATCATACTCCAGCTCTATGTATTACCCTGGACTAATTCAAATCCAAGTTCAAGGCCATGTTAACTGTCTTCTTCGATATCAAGGGCATAATTGTGGAGAACTGGGTTCCTGATGGAGTAACGGCGAACCAACGCTATTACAAAATGGTTCTCAAAACTTTGCGAGAAAGGGTCTGAAGAAAGAGGCCACAGCTGTGGGAAAATGGTTTGTTCCTTCATCAGGATCAATGTGCCAGCACGCACAGTGCTCTCAGTGAAGCAGGTTTATTTATTTTTTTGTCCCAGAAACACATCACAGTCCTTGACCACCCACCCTATTTGCTATGCAACTTTTTTTTCTTTTCCCTGAAATCAAATCTGCACAACTTGTATCGTGTCTGTTCTAGAAGTGAAGAAGAAAACAACGGAGCCTCTGAGACGACTAACGGAAGAAGACCTACTGCACTGCTTTGATCAGTGGAAGACCAGAGTGCAGCATTGTGGAGCTGCAGAAGGGGAATATATTGAAGGGGGAAGGTTTACTTCGTTAAAACTGATTTACAGCATCAGTCTCGTTATTTGATAGCAGCACCTCGTGTATTGTACTAATATTATAGAAATTTTTAATTTTTACTGTTCTTCTTCTCTTTTCATTATTATTATTATTATTATTATTATTATTATTCAAGTTTTCTGCATGCAACATGAAAAGGACAGTGTTTCCTGTCCAATATTGCTCTCAAGGGTCCAGCTCAAGGACTAGGCCTTGAAGTGCCACTGCTCCATCTGTCACATCCTGAGGTCAGCAAACACACTCCACAGCATCCCGCTCATCGGAAGGAAACAGGACCATGTTTCTCACCACCAGCAACCAAAAGCACTGCCAAGAACCTGATATGTCTGACTTATTCTCTGTCCGATGTTGTTTGCAGAGTACTCATTTAATTTTTTTGTCTGCGTCATCATGTTCTAACGTCTTGTTGATTAAAGAAATATCCAATATTGAGGTGCTGGTGGAAGCAGGTCCCAAATGACTACATTGATTGACCTGAAAGGTGTATGGGCATGTCTCAGACACGTGTCAGATAAATGAAAAAGTTACCCCTCCCCATCACACCCCTATGACACACACACACACACACACACACACACACACACACACCAATTGCTCCTTTGTCAATTCTGTCATACACCGTCCAATTCTCATCCCTCAGAGCTATACATTTTTCCAGTGTTTTATGGAAAGAAATTGTCTTACCGATTCCACGGCACATACTCGCACGTTTATCTCTAACCCTAAAGGTGACAGGGAACATCACCGAAATCGAGTTCAAGTCATCAGGCCTATAAGCTCCTTATTAAATAAACGTGACAAAAGCAGAGGACTGGAACGGGATCTTTAAAAGGCACTGCGACACTGCAGAATTAACAGAGTTAGCAACATTCACGAAAAAGGCAAAGGTTATGCCACATCCTGTCTGACAACCCCCTCAGGAGAACAGTAAAGCAGTTTGGGGGCACAAGGACTGCCTTTCTGTTTGTGTGACCCTTCACAGGGAGCAAAAGGAAAGAGGATGTTGATGCACTTGTCTGCTCTTACAGATAACAGCACTCAATCCTTGCTTTTTTGGCCATCCGGGATGCTACAGTGGACATCTTCCAAACCAGGTTTTACATTAAACTAAGAGGGGGAGCAACAAGGTACATTTAAAAAGCGGCGATCAATATTGTTATTGGATGTCAGTAGAATGTTGAACTCCACGAGTAAGGAGAGTTTATCAGGGATTAAAAAAGCACGATATTTCCGAGGATTTGTCTATGCCGCGTGCATGTCCTCCCTTGTGGGAGGAGAAGGTACTGGATGTTTATACATCATTTAGGGAGGAAAGAGAATGGATTAAATGACCCCCCAAACATTTTCCTGACATTTCCCAAAGCTCGGATTTTGATAGACGGGATACTGTGATCTGCATCCAGATGACTACATCTGAAGAAAAACATGTCAACTGAATACAAAGCGTGACAGGCAAGGCATGCTTGTTTGGTACATGCTGAGGGCTTTTTTTTTTTTTTTCATGAAAGTCTAATTTTGTAGGGGGTCATTCTCTACAAGGAAATAACACAACATCAAGGCAAAAGAAAACAACAACAAAAAAAAAAGAAAGCATGAAGCAGTTTGGCCAGAATGTACTTGGTTTATTACTTTATGTTAGTTACATACACAGTGTGATGTGTCTGAAAAGGAAGTCATCCTGTATACAAGCTGTGTTACAGATTCTTTAATGAATGGTCCATGAAACGTTGAAATGTTTACGGTTCATCCGGCATTCCTATACTTAACATAAAATGCTTAAGCGAAGGTACAAATAAATTCTTCACAGAGTCTGCGACATTTTCACTTCGACAAAATTTCAGATCAGAGTCCTACTGCTTGTGCAACATGTCAAGATTAGCAAGGATGCTTTGCTTCATCGCTGTGATCACGGTCAACTGTTTGAGCAAAAATCATATCTTTGGCAGCCGCCCTCAATTATTTGCAAGATAAAGAGATTAAAGGACTGTGACTGATCATTGTTCATACATTTAATGCCAGAGCAGATTATTACATAGGAAATATTGAATAAGCAAGAAAATATGAAAGGTTACGTCTGTATCATCACTGAAACCTCCATGCTGAACTTGAAACTTGATATAATATTGTAATTAATTAAATTGTAATTTGACCTTTGAATTTACACACACAACATGAAGATATGAAGCTTCCAGCTATCGGGATTCTTAGAAGTGCAAGAGATGGATCGGCTGAGCTTGCTGACCAGGTTCACTGAGGCACGTGCTGAAGAATGGAAAAGCCTTCCCACCTGGCCCATTGGAGAATGAGTAGAGCAGGCTCATGTCATGAGCATTGTAGAAGGAAACTGTGTGCTCTTCACAGTCCACAAAAATCCCAATCGTTTGAGGTCGGGAGGTCACGCGCACTGGGGTCCAGGGTTGGGTGCCTGCTGAGTACTCTGTGCTGTTGCGCAGACGCAGGGTCCAGTACCCATTACTGGGGCACAGCTTTACCCTTGCCTGTCGATTCACTGTTTCCAGGGCAACACCTATATCCCACTTGGGCTTGGTGCCAACGCCCACCTCCCAGTAATGTCTGCCTGTATGGAATCCTTGGGCTCCGAGAACATTGACGCACTGAACGAAGCGCTTTGGGTTGGGTTTGTAGGGCAGCATGGCTTCAGTCTCGACTACTTGGGTCCTGTCTCTAGAGAGCTGGAGACTCGGATGAACTGTGTCCTCATCAAAGGTCAGTGGAAGCGGGCCTGGGCATGATAATAAACAAAGAAAAATGAAGACGCATATAAGAAAAAAGGTTACTGTGATTTTGATGCTTCACATACACAGAAAACTATTAATCCATCAATCCATGTATCTCTTGTTGGCTTCCTGCCAGGACTTATAATAATTATTTGATGTTTTAATTTAGATATTTTA
>JAOVYU010000063.1:940706-951056 GCA_025674565.1 Synodontis membranacea | reverse complement strand
AGAAAAGAAAAGAAAAGAAAAGAAAAGAAAAGAAAAGACAATCTCATGGTGGAAACGATGGTCACTTGGACTTTTCGCTCTCCAATCAGTGTCAGGTAAGATCAGTCTCTGCAAGACCAAAGCAGTTTCTGTCTGCAGTGCTCAGAGGCTCAGGTGAGCAAGATGTGACCCCTGGGACTGAATCATGAATCTTGGGAACACAAAGACAAGCTTCAGGCTTAATTAGCCGTCTTGTCTGTCCAGGAAGTTCAGACCAGAAGCACAGCAGACTGTGAAGCACTTCTTCCTTTTTTTATTTTATTTTTTTTAATGAAACACCAAATGACATTCATATTTTTACGCAACCACATTTTCTATTGTTTTAACAACAACAACAACAACAACAACAACAACGTCTCTGAACACTTTCAAGCTGTCAGAGATTTGGATCACATCTCCATTTGAAAGGCCACACATACAGTACAGTTAAAAACAAGAGAGAGATAAAAGGAAGCACCAGTGATCAATAGGCAATTTGGTCTAAAAATAAAAGCCTGTGTCCTGTGAATGAGAAACATACAGTAAGTTAAATATGTATTGACACCTGTCCTGCACAAGAGCTAAGGTTTAATGAATCAAATCACTGCCTGAGAATATTAAGGGGATGTTTAAGACAGATGGCAGGGGTAGGTTTGGGGGGGGGGGGGTGTCAGGGGTGGGTTTTACCTCAGTCAGGCAAACACTTAACTTAGCTGTTAGAGCTAAGAAAACTATACCCAAAACTAATGTAAAAAAAAACAAAAAAACAAAAAAAAAACGTAAGTGTATAACGTGGAATTTAAATCTTACAGTTATCATATAATTTCCATGACCAATAAATTATATTATTATTATTGGAATTCGAGTTTAAGCTGATATCTCCACAAAGACACTATAGAACTATGTAGTCATGTTCCCGCCCCGCGCTCGCGCTCACCGGAGCTCCGCGCTCTCGCGCGCGCTAGACGGATGGACTTGTGCACAGGTTCAGTAGTACGGCGACTCTGAAGGGTCAGTCACAGCGCGGATGCGGCAGAGAGAGAGAGAGAGAGAGCTCCGTACACACTCATAGCGCTGCTGCTGCTGATGCTGGTGCTGCTGTGCACTTTACTCCAACAGCGGAGAAGAAACGGGCAGCTGATGGTGAGTGTCATCTTTAATCATCATCTTGTCTTCTTTAGGCTGTCTTTAGATTTGTGCTTGGGCAAGTACAAGGCACATTTACAGTGCAAATATAGTAATATCTATGAATATAATTATATGCAAACTGATTATTTAAAAAAAATAATAATAATCTTTCTCATATCTTATGCTTGCAATAAGTCAGAAATTTTTCTGCATCCCCCAGTTAGAGTGTTAGTTTTTTTTAAATAATCTGTGCATTATGAAATTGTCTTGAATATTAGACTGGACCTGTCTTGGACCTTTCAGGGTTTCTGGTGCAGTTTTTTTTTTTTTTGTTAATAAAACACTTGTTGGAGTTTGAGATGGACCTCTTTCATCAAGTCCTATCAACATCCGTGCAGTGCAGTAGTAAAAAAATAATTGATACGAGCTTGAAATAGAACAGTGGCATGGAGTCTCTAATTTGTAACATGTTTATGGCATCATGTCAGTGGAGGGTCTAATCCGTGCCATTCCCTTGGCATTGATGAATATGTGATATATGCCTGAATTGCCAACTGCACGTTACAGCTTTCCTGCTTACAGTAGCCTACCTCGCAACTATCTGAGAGACCTGTCCTGATATGACGAATCCCTATACGTGGCAAATGGACTGCTCTTAGAATTCAGTTTCTACTCCGCAGAAACCCCACCCATGGCTCTCATTTGAAAATCACTGGACCTTTAAGGGGCTTTTGATTTTAGGTGAGACTGGTGAAGAGGAAAGGATACTGACAATGAAAATGTGTTTGCAGAGGGCCACGGTGCTATTTTTTTTTAACCTGCTCTAAATGCTTGATTTACCCGACGAAGAGTCAGAGCCGAGCTGCGAAAAACACTACTAAATAACATAAGAAAATAATGTGGCCTAATTTGATGAGAGAAGAAATCAGAAGAGATCTTTGGCAAAAAAAATTGGCAACAAAAAATAATAACATGACATGATGATGAAACCAGAAATTATCTTTGGACTTATTTCTTCGTTTATGATATGTCACATTCGAGAAAGGCAGAAATTAACACTGTCATTTTATGTGGACTGTTTATTGCTTTAGTATTATCACACAGGGAGAGAGAGAGAGAGAGAGAGAGAGAGAGAGAGAGAGAGAGAAAAGACAGTTTCACCCTTAGGCTGCAATGCAATTTTTCAAGTTGATCATCCATGTACAGTAGGACTGACAAATGCTATTATCATAATGCATTTTTTTTAATGAAACAATCTTAGGAATAGAATTCTACAGTTATGAGTGGATAATAAATCACTCTTTGAGTCAATGAAAGGCACGAATGAGCAAGCTATTGAGTGGGTCATGCTGCCTATTCCTTCATCTCTAGACGTTTTTCAGTGAACTGCCAAACCCATTGGACACCGCTTTTTGTAATGCAAAGACTGCATGCCAATATAGATTTTGACCTTTGCAAAAAAAGGTGCCTTCCTTTTGCGTGGCACATCTCGGGTGGACCCTTAGAAAAGGTCCACAGATGGTGAGATGTTGAGATGCAAAGACATTGAAATATGTCAAAATACATTTCCGATAACTCTGTATTCTTTTACATATACTCGGTATATTTTGTCATGACATGAATAAAAATAAATAAATAAATAAATAAATAAAATATTATGCTCAGTGGTGCATTGTAGAAGGCAGTGTAAGGGGTATGGTGCTGTATGCATTACAACTAGTGCAGCAAGTGTAAGACAGAATCAGTGGGCGAGACTCTTCAGAATAACCGTCGTAAAACATTCGTAACGTTGTTATAACGGGACGGTCTTTGCAACTAAGCGCACTTCTCATTCGTTCATTTCTCTTCGACAACCGCCTTATCCCGGTCAGTATCACATGATAACTGGATCCGACCCTGGGGACACTAGGCGCGAGAGAGGGAAATGCACCCTTGATGGGGCGTCAGTCCGTCACAGGGTGCCTTGCATACATATTCATGCACGTTCGCACTCAGGGGGAATTGTTTTAGATATGAGAACCCAGAGAGGAAAAAAAAAAACGCCCCGTGGGGTATAGGGAGAATATGAAAAACTCTGCACAGAATGCAACCCCGTCGCTCAGGATCAAAACCCTGGAGCTGTGAGGCAGCAACCCTACCGGCTGTGCCACCTGGAACCCCCGCGTGTACTTCTGCTGGCTTTAAATGGGATTCCGTAATTGCTTTGAAATTACCTGCCGCCTAACACAAAAGAAAGTAAAATGCTGCTCTTAAAAAAAAAATAAAATAAATAAAAAAAAATAGAATGCTATATTTCTGTACCTCAGTAGCCTGCTAGTATTTCACAAAGATGTCGGCAAATCATTTTCAGCGCTTTGTGTTTCAAGCTGTACTGTACATATGCTGTGTCATCGGTGAACAGCGAAGGCCAAATATTATCTTGCTTATTATTGCCAGTATTCCGGACCCTGCAGCGGGACATCATTATATTTCCAGTCCGGTAATAAGCTTAAACGGCAATGCAGTTGGTTGTCCAGGTTATGAGCTGAAGCTTTCAGGTAAATGTAGTCCTACATTAGTGGGACTTTCCGTCTGTGACTTGAATCTGAATGAATTTGTATAATAAGGGGCTCATTAATATTCCCCGAAGTGTAAATGTCTTTCAATATTGCAATCCCCGACTGGTCCAAGAATAACTATGAGATAAAAAAAAAAAAAAAGGTTACAACTGAGGACGTCGTGCATTAATCTTCAGTGAACAGTATTTCCAGCACATAACGGGAGAATTCACCCTGGATTGGACACCGGGCCGGTGCAAGCCACCATTCACTCACTCACTCACTCACTCATTCACACTTAGGAGAAATCTATTAGATCTGTTAGTTTTACATACTGGCATGTTTAGAGAAATTCTCTACCTGCAAGGTTTTTGAGAGGGTAAGAGGAAACATGCACATGCACATGCACATGGTCTGCAATAATGATAATAATAATAATAATAATAATAATAATAATAATAATAATAATACGCTGTGGCATTCAAGCTGATACGCTGTGGCACCAATGACTGATTGGTGTTAATGGGCCGAGAGTGTGCCAAGAAATTCCCCCTGCCATTACACCACCCACACCAGCCTGGGCTGGTGACACAAGAAATGTTAGGGTCCATGCATTCACGGTGGTGGTACAATCTGTGTGCCTCGACATAAATTGAGATTCATCAGGCCAGGCTACATTTTTTATTTTTTTTTTTACTCATGTTTTTTAGTTTTGGTGAGCCTGTGTCCACTGCAGCCTCAGCTTTCTGTTCTTGGCATGGTCATCATGTCGTGAGATCCTTTCGTGCTCAAAACAATTGCACAGGGTGGTTATCTGAGTTACTGTAGCCTTTCTGTCAGCTTGAACCAGACTAGCTGGCTTTTCTCCGTTGACCTCTCTCTCCAACAAGGCATTTCTGTCCACATAGCTGCCGCTCACAGGATGTTTTTTTTTTTGTTTTGTTTCTTTATTGCACCGTCCTGAGTAACCTCTAGAGACCATTGTGGATGAAAATCGCAGCAGATCAGCAGTTTTAGAAAAACTTAAACCAGCCTGTCTGGCACTAACAATCATTGCCACGGTCAAATCACTGATATCACTCCCCCCCCCCACTCTGATAGTTGATGTGAACAAATGACCTGAAGATGTTGGCCTGTATTTGCATGCTATTATGCAATGCATTGCTGTCACATGATTGGTTGATTAGATACAGTAATTGCACGGAAAAGTAGGTGTGCAGGTGTTCCAAATAAAGTGTACAGTGACTGCATACACAGTCTCTTTTGAACGTATTGGAACAACATGGCCAATTCTATTGCTGCCGCTACACAGTGAAGACATTTGAGTGAAAACCTACAGTATGAGAATTTTAGTTTTTCATTTCCTGATGTTTGCATCCAGATGTTTTAAACAACTTAAAGCATGGCACCTTTTGCTTGACCCTAAATATTGGAACGTGCCCTGTTGGATCGATCATTTAAACAATTAATAGCTCTGAATGTCTACTCTTGGCGTTTTGCCTGCATTTGTCTGATAATAAGATTAAACCAACGTGTCAAACACGGCAGCTGTCTATGAGAGAAAAAGCAAGGCATTTTGAACAATACTTTTTTCTTTTTTTTTTATAATACTGAACAATACATACTGACAAGCGGAGACTGAACAGGTCAGCCAAAGAAAACAGCAGCAGCTGATGACAGAAACGTCGTGAGCGCTGTGAAGATGAAAAGGCAAAAACAACAGTCAGTGACATCACCGACAATCTCCAGAGGGCAGGGGTGAAGATATTACAATCTGCCATCAAACAGAACACCGAAGGCAGAAATATAGAGGCCATACGTACGTAGCACAAGATGCAAACCACTCATCAGCATTAAGAATCAGAAGGTCAGACTGGAATTCAGAAAGAAGTACAGTGCTAAGAAACGAAGATCAAGTGATGGAAAGGCCAAGATGTCCAGAAAGAAAGGATCTGCTCATGATCCCAATCGTATGAGCATTTTGGCCAAGCATGGTGAAGGTAGTGTCATGGCTTGGGCTTGCATGCCTGCTTCTGGAACAGGTTCAATAATCGTTATTGATGATGTAAGTCATGATGGACGAATTCAGAAACATTCTGTCTGTCAGTGTACAGAATGTAACTGGGACGAACTTCGTCATGTAGCAAGACAATGACTCAAAACACACTGCCAACACAACAAAGGACTTCATCATGTGGGGGGATGAAGTGGAAGGTTTTAAACTGGCCAGGAGGAGACTGCAGGAACAACAAACAGCGAGCAACGACTGAAAAGAAAAAAGCAGCAGTACAAGCCTGAAAAAGAAGAACGCAAGAGCGTGGTGATGTCAGTTATTGCAATAGGGGTATAATTCGTTTACTTCTCCGCTCTTATCTGTTTCAGTCATGAGTATTGTCACTAAAAGTGTCATGTTCTAAGTCGGTTAAGAAATACGGATGTAAATATCATGAAATTAAATCCGATGTCGATACTCAGCATTTAATCTTAAACCCAAATATCTTCAGTGCATATCAGAAATAAAAAAAAAAAGGTCTTATATTCTCTCATGAGACATAACAGTAGGTGCAATGTCTAGTATACTGTAAATTGCCTGTAGGTGTCAATATGTGTGTGAATGGAGCGCTATGATGACTGGCATCCCACTGAGGGTGTGTTCTCTCCTACTGTAACACCCAGCGTTTCCAGGATTGGTTTTGACGAACTCTGACAAAGGTAAAACCGTTATTGAAAGCATGTTAAACAAACTCGATCCTTTATATACTTGTATGGTACATGCTGTAGTTGTTCAACCCGTTTAGCCTTTGAATTGGGTCTGTCTTCAAGCGACAAACCGTGATCATACCACGTTGAAACTGGGACTTCATTCGGTGGCACATGTGCGAAAGTAAATAGACCCCAGACTGATTGTCACAGGTTGAAGAGTGTTCTAACACTAACTGAAACAGGGGCACACATGATCCATGTTTGATCCATGTTTGAACACAATTATTATTACTTGAATTGCAAATAATAGTCTTCATGATTTGTCCATGTTTTACAGTATACGTAACCGCTATTTTTATGGGTTGCACTACAAAGCATACAAAGCGTGTAATTGCAGTAAACTTACCAAGAAACACGGGAAAAATCTAATGGGGGGGGGGAGTCTAAAAAAGTTACAGACATAAACAGTGCATCTGCAGGTGGTTGTGGTAAAGACGTTTCTGTACTTTTCCTGATCAAACTGAAACCAGTGTGACTTTTCTTTGCCACAGGCGCATGCGTGAATGCTCTCGGACTCATCAGAAGAGAAACCCAAGACAGCATGGGCCCTTCAGACCCAGCTAATGTCACCAGTGATTCTCCCAGTAGGGAAGGAGAATATACCATCTGGCACCAGTACAGCCTGCACAACGACAGCACGGAGTCGCATAAGCCCGTCTTTGTGGACGACGTTACCAAGCACCTAAGTGTTCAGATCGCCCTTATAACTGCTTACTCGCTTATAATCATCCTGGGCCTGGTTGGCAATACACTAGTTATTTACATGATCATTATATATAAAAACATGCGCACTGTTACCAACTACTTCATTGCCAACCTTGCGTTAGCCGACCTCATGGTAGACACCGTGTGCTTACCCTTCACCTTGGCGTACACTCTGCTGGACGAGTGGAAGTTCGGGGCAGCGATGTGTCACATGGTGCCTTTCGGCCAAGCTCTCAGCGTTCACGTGTCTATTCTGACGCTCACCGTGATCGCTCTAGAGCGCTACAGATGCATCGTGTTTCACATGGGCCAGCGGCTCTCCAGATGTGCGAGTTTCATCATCATCAGTCTAACTTGGGCTTTTGCGGCCATCCTGGCTGGACCTCTAGCTATTTTCCGGGAGTACCGCTATGAGGAGATTGCCTACATTAACTTACGGATCGCGGTATGCTCCGAGAAATGGCCCCATGGCACTAACCGAGATGCCATCATATACAGCTTCTCCATGCTCGTGCTGCAGTATGTGCTTCCGCTGGGCATTATCAGCTACGCTTACGTGTGCATCTGGGTCAAACTGAAGAACCACGTCAGTCCGTCCAGCCGCAACGATGGCATCGCCCGTCGCAAGAAGACCACCAAGATGCTGGCGCTGGTGGTCGTGGTCTTCGCAGTGTGTTGGCTTCCTTTCCACGTGTTCCAGTTGGCCAGCGATCTTGACTTGGTCCTCAAGTTCAAAGAATACAAGCTTCTTTATACGCTGTTTCACATAGTGGCCATGTGCTCAACTTTCACCAATCCTTTGCTCTATGGATGGATGAACAAAAATTACAGGAACGGTTTCATCATGTTCTTCCGCTGTGAGCACGATCCCGACACCATCCGCCCCGAGGGTTCGTTCAGAACTCGAACGCTGCGAGGTTTGATCTTGTACAACTACGGTCAGCCTGCCACTGCTGTATGAACCCAACCAGAACTGACAGCACTTTTTTCCAAAATTAAGTACACGGTGTGAAGAATATAGATGTGGGATTTGTCATTAGAGGTATTTGAAAGGTGTAAACGGTTTGCATGCTGTATACTGTATAAATACTTACTTTCGATCAGGGTATTTTGTATTCAGCATCCGTCAATTCTACCTACGGTTCGTAAAAAAAAAAAAAAAAAAATGGTACACGTGGTCTCTGAAAAGTCAAAAACCTAAGTAATTCAAGAAATTCTCATGTCACAAACAGAGATGTTGTATTGTTATGGGACTGAAAATAAAGATAGCACATTGTCCAGTACAACCGGTGCAGCTACGATCTCAGTTATAATCTCCGTTAACAACAGCTGCATCTGTGTGTATACTGTATACCGTTTCCTGAATGGACAGCTATTTCATGAGGTGAAGAAAACGCAAACATTAATCAACAATATACTGTACTTAATGACGGAAATAAAAATAAATGTGTTTGGCTGGATGATGCCCTGGATTTCGACACCTGTAAAATGTGGTACGTATTAGTTTTGTGTAATTGTTCACCGTCTGTTGTGTATCCTGGAGTATGCACAGGAAAGCGTTTCTATTGAATTAAAGGCATCAGAATAACCAGATACAATTTTCTGTATAGCATATGGGCTCAAGTTGAAGTCTAAGAGTAATTATTTATCATAAAATAGATTTTTTTTTTTTTATATAAATATATAAGAACCTTTATAAATATACAGTATAAATACCTTTAAAATGGCCTATGGGCATTTATTCTGCTAAAATGGGTGTGCTTGAAATAACATTAAAAAAAGTTTAAAAAAATAATAATAATAATGGCACCCTTCAGGAGAATGGGCAAAAAATAAATTGTTGTATAAAATAAATATAACACTGAATAAACTTCTTACCTTTTCTCAGACAAAAACTGTCATAATTAAGTCATTTGAAAACATTTTTCACTGTTTATTTGAGCTATTATTAACACCCTTAAAGAATAATATTAAAAATAGTGCATTCAAATTATAGAAACAAATTGTATGCAAAGTTACACACATTAAAAAAATTCCATTTGTCTTGCATTAAATTAAGCTTACATGTTCACTTGCTCATTTTCAGTAAGCATTTATCCTGGTGAAGGTCACAGTGGCTCCAGAGCATATACTGGGAGCACTGGGCATGAGGCAAAAATACACCCTGGATGGGACCCCAGCCCATCACAGGACATCATGTACATAAAAGTTCGCACACTCATTCATACGAAGTACATTTTAGTCAACCCACCTACTGCCTAAACCAAAACATAACTGAAAGTCAGTGGACTGACTAAAGTAATTTATGATAATCATCTACCTATTGCCATGTTTTTTTTTGGGAGATAGGAGGAAACTGGAGTACCTGGAAGAAGCCCACATGGACACAGGGAAAACATGCACAAAAACTCTGTACATACAGTAACGCAAGTTCTGGATTGATCCCAGGAGAGAAAGAAAGAACAGTTTCAGAATAAACTAGTAAAGTGTCGTCTCCATTTCAACAAGCTATCTGAAAGGATTGTGAGTAAAGAGCAACCCATAAAATAAAGCACCAGAACCTCACCAGATGATGGAAGTGTGTGTTGTCATAGAAGACCAAAATTGAGCAATTTGGAAGAAAAACGGGGACTACATGCAAACAAAAGCACCCAAACCCAGTTTAAAATATATTGGTGGATCATCGATGCTTTGATAGCTTTTGACATGTGGTCTTATGAAGATTGATAGCCTAATGAACTTCACTGTGCCATTATAGTTTCAGCCAAAACACGGTTGTCTCTGCCAGGTGGCTAAGACTGGGACGATGGGTTTAACAAATTACCTGAACATACAACAAATCAACACGAGCAAATCTGGCATTAGAGCATAAGTGATTTATTTATAACGGTTGCCGGGATTATTTTCTATAGGTTTGGATGGACGAACAAGGACGATAGGAACGGCTTCATCGTGTTCTTCCACAGTAAACGCAAACCAGACACCATCCATCCATCCTCAGGGTCCGAACTTGAACCCTGTGAAGTTTGATCTTGTACAATGCTGTTCGCTCCCAGCCAGATCTGATGGCACTTTTAAAGATTACGCTTGGTGTGAACAATATATATGGGATTTGTTTTTAGAGGTGTGAACAGTTTTTATGGTTTGTAAAACTGGTGCCTGCTGTCCCCGAAAAGTGCCAAACCAAATAGGAAAGCCA
>JAOVYU010000063.1:922284-933986 GCA_025674565.1 Synodontis membranacea | reverse complement strand
ATATACACACACACACACACACATTTGTAGTCCAAAAAAAATGCACATACAAAAAGTCCATTTATTTTTTATATATATATATATATAATCTAAATTGTAGCACTATTTTTATTTATGAATTGTTACAATTTTATAGATTATTTTATTATATCTATTATTTTCATACGAGCTATAGGTTGAGATTTGTTTATATCGACATATGTTGCATTGCATATACTTTTTGAGTTCTGCTTGACTTGAGTTCTATTTGTTGATCTGTCTCTCGATTTCAGAGAAACAAAACATTTCAGACTTAAGTCTGCAAGCAAAGTGATTCTTATACTGCAGAAGATAAAACTATTTTGTTATGCCACATAAGGATTATGTAAATCTAAATATAGGAATAATATACACACGTATGTGCGCACACACATTTGAGAAACTACTTCAAAGGACTCCAGTTTTTGAAATATATAAATTTTACTTAATATGTATAGAGTCCATCCACAGAATACTATAATTTTACAATTAAAAATTATAACTGTATAATTAGAGTGTGTACAGTACTAGTGTACTAGTGCACCTACCAATAATAGAGAATGGATTATTGGAAAGAACTGCGAAAAATATAGTGGAGGAAAGAATGTTGCATGATTGATATTATTTAACGTGACTATGTTAGCCCAAGGCACTGCTATAAACTTCCCCTTGCACCGCCTCTCTGAACACAATGTGCCCTTGCCCTCACTCACTCACAAGTCCTGCATGCAGTGACAACATGGACATTGTAAATTACAATTAATGTTACTTATGTTTTGTCATGATTCCCCTATACTGTAACAAACAGCAAACTTTTTCATAAGCGGGCAGAAAAGTGAGAAGCATGCAGGAAATGGTGTATTGAGTGCAGGGCTGTGAAGATGAGAGCACATGGGCCGTGTTTTAAATATGCTGTGTTTTTTCTGCGCTCTTGTCGTCGCTGTTTTTACTTTGTTTCCTTCTAAACACTTATAGTGTCTGTATTGCTTGTTTTAACCTTGTATCTATGCTATCAAATAAAAGACAGTGATCTCACTCCATATCTAAACCCCCCTCCATCATGCAAAGCAAGAGCACGTTTCTTTAATGCAAAACGTTGTGTCGTATTGAGGTTTCAGGAGTGGAACTAGGCAATCAAACCAAATGTGACAGGGATGGGCATTTGCTGATTTCATTCAGACTGTTTTCATGTTTTGTTATTTGAACTTTGGAAAAGAAAAGAATTTTCAACCTCAGTAGAAAACCACTTTTTAAAGGGATTTAAAATTTTTTGTTTTTACTTAATGAATAAAAAACAAGATATATATGGTATACCGCTATTCAGCTAAAAATATCAAGATATGATTTTTTGTGTCTGTCACCTAGCCCTACTATTTAGTAATTGCCAGAAAAATACTGTCTGCCAGGAAATTTCTGGATCTATCTGAAGTCAACATCCATTGACGCAACTCTCTCTCTACATCCGAAATCTTTGTATGGATTTTGTCTATACAGCTAGATCAATGCAACATAGCCACTTCTCAGTCAGAAATAAACTATCATCTGAGATTTATGTGGACTGTTTATATGCAGTAGGACAGGTCTTAAGTAAACCGACATAATCTCTGATTTCTTTCAACAACAAGGATGTCTGTTGCATCGTCACTGGATGTACAGTACATTGTTTTTCTTGTATCTTACAGTCCATACAGTGCATGAATGTGCTCAAAAACATTTCATGCTTACAAAACCCACTTAATAAAAAGGTTTATTGCCTAATGAAGGTTGAGTACAACTGTATGGAGTTATGTGTATGAATGAATAATTCTTGGATTAAATTGTTTTAGGTTTTAACTTGCTTTCCATATTGATTTTTTTTTTTTAAATGCCAGTACATTTCATAGTAGTTGAGATATATATCTTCAAATTATATTTTATGATATTTTGACTTGCTTACTCTTAAAATATTTCCAAATGGTGTTTGTTTCCAACAGTTTTCAGTAATGATCTGCTGGAATTTTCAATGATTGATTGTGCTCTCTTGGCTGGAGTAATGAGTGTGTTGTGTGACGATAACATGGAGTTTAGGAAGTGAGTGATTTCAAGTATTTATTCATCTTTAATAAGCTGTTAATTAAGGTCAAGGTTGAGCCAGATCCAGTGCCAACCCTGATAACACTTGGTACAATAAGGAGAGTTCACCCTGGATGGAATGTCTGCCCATTACAGTGCAGTGAGTAATTTAATGCTGTCAATTTTGTCAGCTAACTCACTCTCTCCTAGCGTTTATCCCGTCTTTTACAGGGTCCGCTTGTTTTAATTTGGCAAAGTTTTTACGCCGGATGCCCTTCCTGACACAACTCTCGGCTTGGGACCAGCACGCAGGAATACACCAGTGTGTGCACCCCCTTGTGGCTGGGTTTTTGTACAGCACCGGGTATTCTCTGGATGTCTCCCATCCAAGTACTAACCAGGCCCGCCCCTGCTTAGCTTTCGAGAACAGGCGAGATTGGGCACTCCCAGGGCAGCATGGCTGCGATTTTATCAGCTAACGTGTGCATTCAATTATTCACTTCTTAAAGGTCTCCAAACATTCATGCTATATGCCTGGCTGGAGCAGATCCAGTTAAAAAAACACACATTTGTGGATTGAACTGCTCAAGTTAATGTGAGAAATGTAATAAATCTGACCTAATAGATTTGAGCGCTTTGATAACTTTTACCAAGACCTCAGACCTTAATTAGCTTGTTAGGACTATGGCTTATTCATTATCATTAGAAAAATCTAGGTAATGCAAATTTCAAAGCTTTATAAATACTCTGACTCTTTGCCTCAAGAATTGGCAACCATAGGCTCCTCTCAGCAGCTGCCTAACACTGAAAATTCAAATAATTCATGCCCACAAAGCAGGAGAAGGCTTCAAAGAAGACAGCAAAGTGTTTTCAGGTAGCCGTTTACTCACTTCTTAATGTCATTAAAAAATGGCAGTTAACAGGAATGGTGGAATGATCAGTTTGAGATCTGGAAAACCAAGTTCTTTCTTTTTGAGAGAACTGCTCATAGAATTCAAATGAAAATCCCCGTTTATCTTCAAAAGACCTTCAGGAGGTTTTAGCAGACTCTGGATTATGGTTAGGTATCCCGGTTTCTTTACAGTCGGTATCTACATGACTGAATCCCAATGCGGATTACTTTGCCTCATTTCTGTGCCATTTTAATGCACTGACGTTATGGCTGTGGTGTGGTGTGTGCTCTTTATTGTTTTGTGTACGTCTTTTCCCAGGCACTGCCCTCCGCCTTCCTTGCCATTGCAGTAAGTGATTAAGCACATCTGTGCATAATAATAAAGCACATGGTTTTTAAAAGGCCTGGAGAATGTTGCCAGTGGGTGAGGTGGCAGCAATAAGGCTATGTGAAGATTGTTAACTCTTAACAGTGTTCAAACTGTATGTGTAGATGGCAAGTCTTATTAGCAGTTTTCAAGCTGTGCGTAGACTAGGGCCAGACCAACCACCATATTTAAATGAGATAAGTGAGGTATTTTCTGCAGCTGTGGAGGAGGTAACACGTGATTATTCTCACCTCTGTCTTATAACCACCAGTCTGTGTATTTGTGTCTCTTTGTGTTTTATTGGCGGAGCTTGTGAGACACAAATGCGTGCATGCACAAAACGTGCAGCGGAGCGCAAACTTGATGGAGTGGAAGCTGCAAGTCTGGTTAGGGCCTGTTTCCACTGAGTTATTTTTTGTTGATTTTTATTTATTTATTTATTTTTAATAAACACAAGCTTGGAGCTCAGCAAAAGTACTGCCTGTCTCCTGAATCTGCCTCCACACCCTCACTCGCTGGGTTACGCATGTGTAAACACACTATATAGGCTAGCTATTTCACTGTGGAAACCTTGCTTTCTAAGATTAGCTTGCCTCTTAGTTTGATTGCAGCTAGCTTAGCATGCAAGCTCAAATGATGCTTAGCTTGTACTCTCAGTTGAATTTGTGTATGGGAACTTGTATCATGCAAGTGGCAGTTAATATTGGCACATGTGAAATAATATAATTTGCTTGTGAGCATGTTTTATCATGCCTGTGATATGTCATAAATCTGACTATGTAGGCTAGCTTCAGGCAGCTAGCTTCTTAACTTAGAGAGAAAACGATAGAAAATGGGTTTCTTAGTAAACATATGCAAGTAATGTATTTATTCTGTATAAAAGGCCTATCTAACTTAACCTCTCTCACTTTATAACTCAAACAGCATAAAACAGCAGAATCAAAAAATATCATGTGTAGTAAATCCATCAGGTTAATTGGCCAGCTGTGCAACTCTGAATAAAGGCACCTTCTCTGCCCTTGATAAGCCTTATTTCAACCGATACTGATAGTTATTAAGTACCATCTCTTATCAGTCTGATAATATTGGCATCTTGATCAGAGATAAATCATCCTGTGGAGTCAATCAAGCATAGACTGAATACTGTTAAAGACAATACAATCTTTGGATATTTCACATTTATTGTTTGGTAATTGTTAACATTAACTTTAAGAAGTGAAGGGAGGGTGTTGACAAGTAACATGGTTTTGTTTTTATTTATTGAACAAAAGCATATCTTGGTGTTAGTATTACCACTGGTGGCTGTTTCAGTGGGTGTTAATGCTTGGGTGAACATAGCCTTCATTAAGCATTTTAACCAGCTACCTCGGATTATGTAGGTGTGTATCCAGCAGGGATACACCAGCCTTTCCATCATGCACTCATTACTTATTTTGTCTTTCTTATTATTTTAACAAATCCTGGGCAGGGATTAAGTTGTCTGGTGGGGGTAGGTGTTTCAGGGCTTTGGCTGCTGATGTTTTTGCCTTTCAAGTCACCTTGAGCCTGACATGCAACAGAAGGTAGGTAGGTAGGTAGATATAGTTTGGGCTAGGCAAAATCTGGGGGAGTTTGTTTCACTAAGGCTGGGCTTGGTATTTTGCTTATTGTGTGTCATCCAGCATCCAGTGGTTGAGAGATGACGTCCCAATACCAGGGAGGTGTTGCTATTTGTTTTTCAGCTTGGCCTAGGCTAGTAGTGGCTACATTATTAGTTGTATTATTTTTGGGCTATATATACTGTTGATTTGTTTATTACATAGTAAAAATGATAGCATTGACTAATCCTATACTGATAACTGATATCAGTTTCTGATAACTGCAGGAAAATGGACTTCTGTGAAATTTCACAGGATCCTGTCTTGAGTTCCTTGGTTACAAAAGAACTTAAAGCTGTTGCATTAAATGGATTGAAAGGGAAAGTAATTTTTACCACACAGGAAATGGGTCGTCCTGTGTAGTAAAATTTGCGTTTATGACAGCAGTATCTTCAAGTGAGGGCCGCTCTGGTACAGTGGAGCCCTCGGGTACAATTTGTTCTGATTCTTGGGTGGAAGAAACGACCAAGCCTCTGCCTGTTAATCTTCCAGGTATAGAGAGGGATGAGGGGGAAAGAAAGCCATTCACGTTGTTTGAACTGTGGAGGCTCTAGCTTAGATGCCTGGTTAAAAGTGTGTTTAACCCCTGTTCAACTGGAGACGAAGGTTGCTGGATCGTAGAGAAGAGCAAGAGTTTCAGCTCAGGACTGAGTTGGAAATAAAGAAATTGGCAACAGACACAGCAATTAAAAAATGCCAGCTAGAATTGTAGAAGGGTGAAGCAGATTCTAGTAGGCTTACATTGGCAGTGATTTCTAACTCTGTAATGACTAAATCTTTTGATGACCGTTCAACAATGTTTCCTTGGTTTTGATATTTTGAGAGTCTTAGGTTGACTATTTCAGCACATTTAGATTCAGACTGGTGGCTCTACAAGTATAATTTTAATAACATGTACTAGATAAATGATAGTCTCATACTATATTTTTAATGAAAATATATTGATGCATCTTAAAAACTCAAATCACCCAGCCCTGATTCCCCATGATTGTGGTTTGGTGTACTTAAATAGACTGAAAGATGCATTGTATTTATACTGTTTGAATAGTAATTTACTCAAACTTGAAATTACATTCTAATAATTTGTGAAGATTTCTGAGATGTAAGCCATAATTATAAAAAATTAAATATTCTAGAATATATTAAATTTAGTTTTTTAAATAATGGAAAATATTGTACTTCTGAATTTTTTTTAGTACATGATTATATTGTTTGTTAGCCTCCTTTAACTCCATTCCATGGTTGAGAGATTATTGAGTACATGATTCTGTTAACATTTTTACAGAACTTTGAGAGCAGCCTCATTTGTGCTAGTGTCCAAACATTTACAACCCTATGTCAAAAAGTTGGAACACTGTAAAATGTAAATGTAAAAAAAAATAATGCAACGATTTGATTCAGCAAGAGAATGCCAAACTGCATTCTGCACGCATTGCAACAGCATGGGTCCATAGTAAAAGATTTTGGGGCAAAATTGGCCTGGCTGCAGTTGAAAACATTTGGTGCATCATGAAATGAGAAGTATGACAAAGGAGTCCATGAACTGTTGAGCAGCTGAAATCCTGTATCAGGCAAGAATGGAACATTTCATTTTAAACACTCTAGCAAGTGCTCTGCTCAGTTCCCAAATGTTTTTAGATTGTTGTTAAAAGAAGAGGTGATGCAGCATGGTGATAAACATGTCCCTGTCAACTTTTTTTTTTTTAATGTGTTGCTGACATCAAATTCATAATGAGTGCATATTTTTCATAAAACATCATTTCAGTTAAATATGGGTTTACATGATCATGAATGCAAATGTTAATTGTTTCATTCTGTTTTTTTTTTTTTTTTTAATTTACATCATCCCATCCTTTTTTTTTACAGCATTTCCTTTTTCGGAAATGTACATTCCTTTTCTTGTTATTTATTGTGGTTCTTTTCATCAGTTTTTGAACATGCTATAATTTTGCATAATCTAATATAATGTGAGTATAATATCTGGTTTTATACTTGTGTTTTTTCTGTGTAGGAGAAGTGCATGGAAAAGCCTGGTCCGAAGCTTGACTCAAGAACAGAAGTATGTTTTATAAATTGTGTTGAACGTTTCATTGACACAAGCCAGTTCATCCTCAACAGACTTGAACAAACTCCGAAGACAAGAGACTCCTTCTAAGAGACCATAACAGGCTAGGTGGAACATGAGATTAGAACATTGTTCCCACACCCTTTGTGAAATAACTGTTATTAAACAGTCAAAGAAAACATTTTAAATCATTTTTAATTCTCTCAAAGTGCCTGGTTATTGAGTAACACAGTATTTAGAAGAATCTTTATTTACAAATACAGTCAGGGCAGTAAGTATTTGGACAGTTATACAATTTTCATCCTTTTGCCTCTGTACCCCATCACTGTGGATTTAAAATTAAGCAATCGACACACAGCTTTAATTCAAGGGGTTTAAAGCAGACGTATAATACCCCTATTCCACAGATTCACTGAGGTTTTAATAAACTGCTTTGGTCAAAATACTACAGGCATAAAGCACCACAGCACCTAAACAGCCCTGTTCAGAATGGCCAGTGTGAGTGCTTGTTTCTTTAAATGATAATGAATCACTGCTCACCACCCACCCTTATCCATATGGTGTGCCAAAGCAAGCAAGGCTTTGCGCTAAAATGGCAACTAAAAGCCTGCATGCACAGTTCAACAGTCGGCACAGCAGGTGAGACGTGCCTCTTGATCAAAGTTAAATTAGGGATTGCTTTGCATCAGCTATACAACACTCAAGGTTCAAGGTCAGTTATCTGCTCCTTCTAGGAGAGACACACAAACTAACATATACACCCACACTGCAAAGCATGCCTGCCTAACAAATAACAGGTGGAGATTCTTTACAATTTTACATCCCTAGCACAACACACTAATGTCACTAACCCCTACACCCATTCTTTCATTTTACTCTCACATTATTTAAGTGTTGATAAAATTTATTTTGTAGGCCTTCAACTGAAACTAACAGCATTAAAGGTATTGCAGATCTTGCAGCAAGTACCTTTACAGAAAATGAGCATACATCTATTACATCAGCAGTTAAATTGCCAAAGAAACATTCTGTAGCATAATTATTTTTAATTAAGAGCTAAGCAACACTAATAGGCCTGGAAGACCATAGAAGACAACTAAAGTGCATGATTATAGAATCCTTTCCTTGGTAAATAAAAACCCCTTCACAACATCTAGCAAAGTCAAGAACACTCTTGAGATAAGCTTATCATTGTCAAAGTCTACAATCAACGGATTTCTTTTAAATATAGTGTAAATACAGGGGGTTTACCTCAAGATTCAAACCACTGGTAACACTCAAGGACAGAAAAGCATTAGACATTCCTAGAAAGCCTACGCTTATCTGGACCAAGATCCTTTTGGAGAGATGAAACCCAGATTAAATTGTACCAGAATTATGGAAAAAGAAGAGTATGGAAAAGGAAAGTAGGGCTCATGAGCCTAAGCATGATCTTGAGGAAACAATATTTGACTTTTGGCAAATTGACCTCAGAAGAAAAATGCTGATCTTGACAAAAACATCTTTTATCTTTATCACAAACAAAAAACCCGTTCATGTTCTTGACTTCCATGAATATTTAATAATTTTTATAGTAACATCTCATTCAAAAGGATTTTTTTTATTGCAGATGTGCCAAAAAAGTGTGTTATTATTATGGCAACATTTTTCTTTAACATAGTTAAAGAGTCTCAAGTGTAGGCGGTTTGTATATGTCTGTAGGTTTCCCTGCAAGGAAGATTGTTCCTATTAGCCTTTACAGATATTCACCTGTAACTGCTTCATTTTCTGTTCAGTCATGGGGTCACACAGCGTTACAGAGTGTAACAGCACTGCAGCCAGACATGGGGCTGAAGCAAAAAAAAAAATTGAAGAGTGCTTTATTAAAGTTTATTGTTTGAAAAGATACTTGGCCTAAGTGGTTTCTCTTGTCATGGATGTCGGAAGCATTTGTAATATGTGGGGGCCAGTGTGGTGGGGGTCCCCTCCCAGAACAAAACCTTAGTGCCATAGATGCCATTTCCTGCATTCTAATGTGTTTTAGCAGGTTGTTACCAGGGTTGGGAGGGTTACATAAAAAAAATGTATTCTGATACAATTGCTAATTACCTGCTAAAACAAATTCCACAAAATTACAGTAATGTAACTGATTAGTTTCCACTACTTTTGGATTACCTCAATACCAAATATTTGGATAGTGACAGTATTGACAGTACTGTACTGTGTTGATGTCACCCTTTTCTACATTAAAGACAAAATAATGGTGAAATTTCTATCCCGTGAAGGCATTTTTGTTTTTACCAGTGGGACTGATGAATAAAAGATTAATCGAAGAATTTTCAAAAAATTAACTGGTGACTGTAAGATTAGCTATGATTTCACTTGAGACCAGAGTGATGCGGTGAGACTGGTGAAGTTTTGTAATGTGTGCACATGTGCATGTAGAACATCATTCTACACGGCTGGAACTACAGATTATTTTGATAATTGAATCGGTTCATTATTTTTCTTTGATTATTCAATTTATTTGATTTTTTACAAATATAAATAAGAAAAATATATGTAATAAATATGTAAATTAATATAAGATATTTATTTAAAATATGTATTTGCAGCATATTTATCTGCACTACTACAGAACCTTTTTTTTTTTTTTTAAACTAAGCTTAATTAGGTAGCAGTTCACTAATTACAACATTAGTGACATTTATTTATTTATTCAAATAAACTGTCAAAGCATGAAAATATATTCACGTGTTCTTGTCAACCAAATGAGACACTCAGACTAACTGAAAGTCCGTACTTCAGTAAACTTTTTCGTTTACTGTTATCACGTTTTTGATTAAAACACTTTTTGCAACTGTGTGTCTGTAATTCAAGCCAACATTTGTACAAAAATAAATACCAAATAAGGATAAATATCAGCTGCTTGTTTCTCTGACTGAAACTCTCAGATGCTACAGTCATTTTGCTTGCTGCATCGACGCCAAAGATTTACAGTTACCCCTTAAAGATTTGTTACAGTAAAACCTCGCATATTAGCATTTATGTATTCGCAACTTCACATTTTCGTGAAATTTTGCCGACCAGAAAGTAGATACTTAACTTATTATTTCTCTGTATGTCTTTACTTGGAAGATTATCTAATTTAATCTCATTGGTATTCTAAGGCTGCCTGTTAGTTCTGCCTTTCACTAGAGGGCAGTACAACTCCTTAACTCCTTGAAAAAGAGAGAGGCTCAGAGTAGAGGAAGATTTTCGGGTGTGTCATTACAATACTGTATTAGTGTTGTGTTTAACTATTTGTGTTCAACTGGATTTTCATTATATTTCAATAAATATGCTTTTTGTGACATTTTTGTTTGGTGGTGTGCCTTGTGATTTTTCTAATGTGAAATATGTGCCGTTGCTCAAAAAGGTTGGGAAACACTGAATCGGGTGATACTGTACTCGTTTTTTTTAAGGGTAATGTATTAAGCTAACTGTTAAATGAAATTAACTGTTAAATGAAATTAAAGTGCTTCAGAGCATGATTTGGGTCATATTTAGAATTTAAACTTTAGAAATAATATTAGCATTTTTAGTGACTCCAACAAATATTCACTAATTTCACAGATCTGCACCAGGGTCTGGAACCTAACCCCACGAATTTACGAGGTATTACTGTATACAATAATAAGATGAATATTGAGTGAATAGTAGGATGGAGACTGGATTTGACACATTAAACATACGTGCAGTATATTGTATATGTTAAGAATATGTGATCGTTTATTAGTGCTACTGGGTTAGAAAAATAGGCTAGTTAAACTTTTAACTTTTTGAAGATAATTGAATCAAATAGCTTCGCTATTTGCTGCCAAACAAAACGTAACAAAGCTGATAGCTGGATGGTTCAAGCAGGAACATTGCACTTCTCATAACATTACCACACAAATGATCAGAGGTGGACAGTATCGAAGTAGATTTACTTGAGTACTGTACTTAAGTAGAGTTTTTGACTATCTGTACTTCACTTGAGTAGTATTTTTTTTGGAAACTTATGGCTTTCACTTCACTACATTTGAAAGACAAATATCGTACTTTTTACTTCACTACATTTCTATCAAGGGTCTCGTTACTCATTACTTTTAATTCTGAAAGTGGATGGTTTCCCTCTTTTCTAAAACATTATTTTTTTTCCCCTGTAATCAGTAGAGTTACGTCACGTCTGACATAGTCTGTTGTCATGTCAGCATGGAGCATGCGCCGTGCCCCCCCTCAGGAATGTACGTATCTGCGGACAGCATGCATGTTCTTTCTGCTGCTCAGCGTGCACCACGCCCCCCTCGGGAATACATATGCTGGAAGTGAGCGCGCGCACCCATGGCCATATCTTGATAAAATGTTTATATTTTCTGAAAGGATTAAAGATTTATTTTGTTTTAAGTGTCTGCTGTGTCTACCTAAAACAAACTATATGCCTACAAAAACTCGCCCTCCAACCTATGCAAACATATTGAGGTATGTAAACATTTTATTAGCTACACGTAAAAGTTTGCAATTAAGTTGTCAGAGCTTTTAGATAGTTATCACAATAATGTGTGCAAAACGGCCAGTGAAATGACTTTGCCCGCCAAGTCCAAGGCACGGCTTGTCTACTAATTAATTTATAATTGTGTAATTAATTTATATGCACTATGGTTGTAGTGC
>JAOVYU010000063.1:903996-916890 GCA_025674565.1 Synodontis membranacea | reverse complement strand
AGAGAGAGAGAGAGAGAGAGAGAGAGAGAGAGAGAGAGAGAGAGAGAGATGCAATACCCTTAAATTTACTATGAACAACAATTTGAAGTATTCTCATTCCACATCATATAACATATCTTGAAAAAAGTGTATATTTAGCTGTCAGGCATTCAGACTGGTCAATAAACTTTGTCAATGGCTTACTTATCTGTTATTTGTGCAGCTTTTGCTTGGCTAATCGTGTCATGTGCTTTTTGCCAACGACCACATAAAAGTAGCTCGGAACGGAAAGGGAAGGAAGTAAATGCAGAAGTAAAGTGTGAGTTCCTCACACATACTGCTGTCACAAACTTGATCACAGTGCATCATTTAAAGTATTGAAATGTTATGCTGTATTTTATTTTTGTATGAATCGTAATTTATTTAGGAGAATTCGAGTAGACAGCTCATTTTGCTAGACAGCTAATTCTGCTGGGCAATAAAAAAGTAATGATAATTATTGCAATGTAATTTTTCTCTATAGATATATGACGTGTTCAATATATGATACAATTAATTTCCATGATGAGATATGGAATATAAAGTTCATGTCATGCCCTGTTGAATTTTGGCTAACTAATAAAATTTGTTTTACATGCCATGCCATATAGACTTGTATGAATCAATCTTACATAACATACTACATCTGAAACACTCACAGATACAGGTGAAATTGGTTCACATACAAGTGAATATGAAATACATTCACACACATATGAAACACTCATACAGATACAGGTGAAATGCTCATACAGACGCAAGTGAAAAAGAGTGTTACATTGCATGCTCATACATGCTTCAGCATGAAACTTTAACTGTGTATGAAAACTTCTTATTGATGAGTATATAATATATAATATATATAATGAAAAGGTGCATTCTTTTCAGAATTTAATTCAATAAGGAAAACTTTCAAATATTCCATATTTCATATTCCATAAGTCTTTTTCTCTTGATTGTGATAATTATGACATATAGCTCATGAACATCAGAAATCCATTATCTCAAATTATTAAAATATGTTCAAAGATCAGTGAAAACAAAATTTACAATACATAAGTGTTCTACACATGAAAAGTATGTTCACTTACACAGTCAATATTTGGTTGGGGCTCCTTACTGACACAGCACTATACTACACTACACTACACTACACTACACTACACTACACCACACATCCACTGCACCTACAACTAAACCTAAGCATGCTGTATGTGTATGTATATATGAAAACTTTTTTCGGAAAGTCCATAGTCAGTTAGTTCGAAATTTAATTGTTGGGATTTCTAGAACATTCTATCTTCTTGGGAGGTTGGTTTAGGGTCTTAATGAGGCCTATCTGCTGATTGCACTGCAAGATATAGAGTCCTGAGGATTGTAAATCACCTTTGTAAGAAAGGAGTTTGTTTTAAGATATATCTGTGTGTGTACAGCCCTTGTACAGCAGAATGTGCAGGGCCCCGAAGGTTACAAAGGATTTTGCTGTTCAGGACTGTTTATCAAGGGTTCAGCATTGTTTGAAGGTTAATACACTCTGTGCATTCTCATCTGTAGGTGTACTCAGTAGAATTTCAAGTACTCGGTGTCAAGTACATACCTCAGTTAGTTGTGGATGCATCGTGTTACAATTGTGACAAAAATATTCATATTGACATGAAAATATCACAGAAAACACAGTGTTAATGTTGAAAATTAATTAATTCAAATACAAAATTAAATATTCTAATAATTTGATATGGTATTATTTATTTTTTTTAGCTGTAAGCTGAAATTATCTAAATTAAAATAGAAAAATGTTTGTAATGAATATATGTAATATATGTGATATATTAGATTTTCATTGTGTTAAATAAGTGTGGGAAAATATTACACGTTTTCACAATATTAATTTTTTAAATACACTAGTGTATCCAGAAAGCATTTCACTATATTATGATATGATTTTCACTATATTATAGTTTTAATATAAAGCATCCTTCCAACCATTGGGCTTGATTGCAATCCTGACTAAATCTATACATTCACAAACTATTTTCTTTTATATTTTACTCTAGTTATTGCTGGGTTTTCAGAGCAATGAGGAAGATGTGATACAGTTATTTACTGATGAACTCTGTTGCGTCAAAACAATACAAAGGGAGAGGGAAAATGTTGCCTTGGAAGGCAATACAGAGAACTGGATGACCACACTCAGACTGTGTGCGCATAAATATGCAACTTATTGTAAAGGTTTTTTATTGCATCATGTCTTCCTCATTATCCCCAAAACTACTGTAAGTATAACCCCAGCCAGAATTGCTTACTTAATCACTATATTTGACTATGCCAGCTAGGGGCTTTCAACCAAACATATACTTTAATACAATATGTTTCTACCCTGGTGTTACAATAAATGGGTCCCCCTATGATTCTTTGTAGCGATTGAAGACAGAAATGAGATTGTAGAGTCAAATATGGAACCTTTTTGTAAATGTTGAATAAAACATTAAAAAAACAATAATTAAATTGATTTATTAATCACCATAATATAACAGGAGTTAAAGAATCAAAACCGCACATCAAAATGGCAAGTACAAAAAATTATTTTACTGTTTAACTATAGGAAGCATTATGAAGACAGAGCAGGGGTGTTATCTGTGGAAGGAAATACATATATTATGGACTTTAATATGGACTTAAAATGGACTTAAAACTTACAATTATTTTGCAGTTGTCTAGTTTGCAGTTATAGACAGACTATAAGAATGTCTGGTGATAGGTGCTGTAGAGCAAAACAACTGGTGATATGAAAATTAGCAGGAAGCAAAAGAGGAACTGGTAAAGAAGTCCTGTGAAAGGGTGGGGTTTAGTTAACTGTTGTGCACATAGACACTTTCTGAATAGGAGGAATAGAGAAGTCAAACATACGTGCCTCCACCAAGATTGTCTCCAAAAACTGTTCACAGGACATATTGAAAAAAATACAACAACAGGTAGGCATTCTGGTGTTATACTGTAGGAAGTAAAATTACGTTAACACTCAGCATTACATTACACATCTGAGAAAATGTTAACTCTATGGGTTTCTTAGACCAAGTTGTAATGTTTACTGGGAAAATGATAGATGATCCAGTCTAATAATATTTATTTAACTGTAATATTTTTATAAGCTTTATTTCTTATTTCCAAAACCTGTATATGCTGTGACAGTGTACCCCAAATAAGAGCTTTTTATTGGCTTCACTAATAGTTTCCCCTGTATTTCTTTGGCCTTGTGTTTATTATACATGTATACAAACAGACAACAAGCTTTTATATTTCATTCAATGTCCCCTACTTATTTAAATGTTTTTAACTTAAGAAGTTTAATGTAGATTTATTTAAAGCAACAGTAAAAATACCCATAGAGCACATATGTAAGTATTGTTTGTCTAAATCTCACTCTATATCTAAATAAACATTAACTAGAAAACATTAAATAGATAAATACATAGTTACTTAATATCTGCAACAAATATAATCCAGACACAAATTAACATTTGTAAGATTTCATTAAACACTTATGTTCATTGGAAATTGTAGTTACTATAATGTAGTAAGTGCATTACCACCATCTGACTTCCTTGACCATTTTCATGTACTGTATCTGTCACAGTACAGATAAAAGTGTTAACCCTTTTAAAGCAGCTGCAGATACCATGATTTTGTAGGGCTACCCAGCATGGAAGCTAGGTCAGGTAGCCAAATAATTATATGACAATGAGTTGACTGTTTGCTAGATTATTACTTTATTTTCTACCTTAAAGAAAGAATATATAGTAGATATATGATAATGTGGCTATGCATTTAAAATTCATCCACAGTGCAAATTAAAAAGAAGACGTTTTTTAATAATACAGTGTACAGGTGTTCTAAACGGAAATGATGGTCATTGTAGTGCAATAGTGCCAATGGGAAAATAGAGTTAATAGATAATGGTAATGGTGAGAAAGTGAAGATGGAACAGCTTGTGAACAATATTGTCAACCCTTAATTGTTAATTTTTTGACTTCAGGTTTTTTTTTGCTGCAGGGCCATGTGTGGAAGATTGTAGATTGTCAGTGTACTGTATACTGTTATGATGTTTTATCCAAGACTTAAATTGATTTCTTGATGGACAGAATATCTTCTTAACATTCATTGTTTCAAAAAACATTATAAAACACAGTACCAACAGAATATATGCTTTATATAGAGACTTGGGTACATGAGAATTTTAAAATATTAAACATTCCATTACTATTTCATTACTATTTTAAAATATACATTTATACTTTGAAATAATTACAAGTGATTTTACTTCTTACACTGAATTTGTCCCTTCTTACAGGTATCTGTAATCTGATCAATAGATTCTGTACTGATTCCTGTACTGATTCCTGATACTGATGAAGACAACTATTTTGTTGTGGAAACGTGCATTAGAATGAGATGTACATTTGAATGAGTAGGATCTTATTGTGCATTTTCATCTGTGCCCAGACCAGTATATACTAAATCCCATACTGTGAACTGCAGATAACTCCCAGAAGTGTGAGCACACATGCTGAGGCCTTTCAACAAAGTCACAAAATGATGTCTGAAAGTAGTATTGACAATGAATACAGCCATCTTTTGTTGAAATTGTTTTGCAGTACCAGGTTTGTGCTGGTTCTGAATGACAAGAAACTCTGGTGGTTATCTGGCATTTATAGAAATGGATAATTCCATATCCAGTTTCTTGGTGAATTCACTAAGTATAGGGGAAATCACTGCTTGATGTACTCTTTATGTGCTTTATTTTGTGATATTTTGTAGTATGTGGTGCCAAATGAAGATTGCAGTTAGGTTCAGCTCAATATCTTTTTCCATTCATATTTTCTGGGCATCTAAAAAGAGGGTGTGCTCACGGTAACCTCCTATGTGTAGTTTGTAGTCACTTTCAGCAGGTCATAAATCAAAAAACGAAGAAAGATATAATCTTATTTATTGTATATTGAAGTCTTTAAAAGAGTAATGACCCTCTACATCATGTGCTGCTATTGATCAGTAGTGGAAATTTTATCTGGAGCCTGTAAAAATGGCCGGAAACAGCTGAGGTTTTACCTCAAAAGAGGACTTTTTTCTGATCCACTTTTGCTTAAGTTTTATATTGAAGAACATTCCTTGGGCTTTCTTTTAGGATGTTTTTTCCGAACTGAAAAATATATTGAGCTGAAACCAACTGCAATCTTCATTTGGCACCACAGACTAAAAAATATTATAAAATAAAGCAATTTTGAAACCATTAAGCCAGGAGCTCTGGTAATTTCATATGGAATGACAACTACATTTACATATGTATATGTCTCACTCCAGAGGTGGTGTGAATCACCTGGTTAACCTATGTCACAATGTCTTGAAGAAGCAGGCACACTTTAGGGTTAACAGGAAAAATGATCAGAGAAAACAAAGCAGTCATGCCATGGTAGCAGTAGCAGAAACTTCCTGAGTGGCATGACTCTGAGTTATGCTCATTATAATAAGTCACTATTCATTGACTGCCATGTCATAGTAGGGGTTGGATGTCCAAGCACACCTGTCGGCCAGCCTTTGTTTAGACAGGGAAGCTTTCCATGTCTTATCTTTGTGACAAAAGAACAGTTGATTTTGGAATTTGGATGAAATCTGGTCTAATACTTTCATATGCGTCCTGTGCACAACAAGGAATGCTCTTCACCTTTATGGAATGCTGCAAGCATGAACTACATACCATTTGTGGAACAGCTTCCACCTAAGTGCATACAAGGTGCTTGTCCTGAAAGGTGAATAGGATTGTTTCCTGAACTGCTAGGCCACACTCCTTGGTAATTCATTTCAAGGGGCCATTGAAGGTACGGGTGCCCTGGTTGGGGCTGCCAATTCTCTCTGTCAATTTGGAACAGCTGATTTGATCAGGGAGGAAAATGGCAGTGTTCTGAACACTACCAAAAGCAACTGTGGAAACAAATGTCTTGCTGTCAGTCTCAGGGCTGCAAGCCAAACCTTTTGACCTTGATGTTAAATTATGTATGACATGGGAAGTATCAGTGCTTGAGGAAGAGAAGTATTATATGTAAGATGATGAAGTCAGTCATGGGCTAGCTTATTCTATCCCAGCAGTCTGTCTGGCTCCACCAAGGAGTACTATAGTCAGCAATGTGTGCCTTTCATAATATTCATGCACCCAGATTTGGCATTGGTGAAGATTTCCTCCTGCTCTTTGCCAAACCTCAGTTCTGGGTGTATCAATATTATCAGACATAAATGCTGTCCACAATCATACAGCCACACTACATGAGTTGCTCTCAGTAAGGTTAGCACTGGATAGGCCCACTTGAGGGCATTGGTTACAAATAATTCACTTTTATAACTTTCTGTATGGTCAAAAAGTGTATACTGTGTAGCATAGATTACAAAATAGTTTTAACATAGGTTTATTTTGTTGATTGATTTTCCAAAATGATTCACTGATATTTGATTGCAAGTCTGTTTATGGTATTATGGGAAAGTTCTAAGCCATTGTTGCAGAAAGGCTCATGTCAGCAGCAGCCCAACACCAGCTTCACTGTCTATGTGTATGTTCAAAAGTTTGTGGATTTCAAGTTATGATAACTCCAACCAGAAAAAAGACCGCAGGATTGGTCCGGAAAACAGAGGGGGTCATAATCACTGGAATCTCAGGCAGCCTGTACAGCTCAACAGAGAGAGAGAGAGAGAGAGAGAGAAATAGGTTGTTAGGTATACTCAGTCATGTAATGGTTAAGACCCGTGTATATCATGTGCTCAGTGCAAGTATCAACTCTGGCAAGACTAGCTTGACAGCATGACCAAAAGGGAGAGCCAAAAGGTAATGCAGACATGAGAAAAACCTGGGACATAAACCAAGATAGCAAAATTCTGTTGGGCGAGATCCGGCCCACACAATCCATTTTCCTCTGGCCCAGATACTGCAAAGAATGATGGCCCAGTGACGACCCAGACATGGCTTATCCTGAATTGGGCTGTAACAGGCCCAGTTCGCCCAGACATGGGTTATCCTGAATTGGGCCATAGCAGACCCACTGACGGCCCAGATATTGTTCTTTCTGATTTGGGCCATAACAGGCCTAGTCACGGCAAAGACATGGTTCTTCCTGATTAGGGCCATAACAGGCCCAGTGACGTCATAAACCACAATGGCTACACAATTGATTTCAGTAAGGTTTATTTTTACTTTTACTATGAACAATATATAAATGCTTTTCAGCAAAATAATGATTTATACATTATATTTAATTACACTTCATTTTGTAACTTGTTACTTTGTAACAACAAACAGACGAGGCATTTAAAAGACTTTACAACAGACAAAATATCTAAGAACATGGCCCTATATATTAATAAAATGTGAAATTTAGGTACAACTGTGTCAAACACACACACACACACACACACACACACACACACACACAAAAATCCAAATACAAAACAAGTAAATACATTGCAAGCAATGTAATTGTCATTTGCTCTGTTTGCACATTCCTCCTAGTGAATGAATTTTGTATTACAGCGGCTAAAACACACAATACAAAACTATTAATGCCACCTGCTTCTAAGGCATAGCACATAAATCATACCTTCAAGATCAAAACAGCACCAACATTTCTAAGATTGAACAATTCCATATCACATACAGTAGTACACAAATCAGAAGATATGAATCATCATGTCCATGGCAGAAATGTCGTGTTCCATGTAAGATTATTAATGCGTGTGTCCCATGGTCAATATGTGAGACTTGAGAGCTCTGCAGATGTAATCACACGTTAAACATCTTATTAAACTTGAGAACCCTGTAGGTTATGTCAAGGTGTGTGACTTGTTTGAACCGGTTAATGTTAGTTATAGTTAATCTCTTAACTAGATTTTAAAATGAATGATAAATCCCAACATACCATTCCAGCTATTCCCGACAGAATCTTAAGCTAAAATATTATGACTGCAAAGGTTAAATGGAACTTTAAAATTATAAATTGTTTATAAAAGTATTTCACTTAGCACAATTTGCTCCTTATTATCCAGAGTGAATCACCAATCAATTTGATACATTCAACAGCCTCATGGAGTCCAATGAAGTTGCAGTGACGACTAACAGACTTTTATTGGTCTAAACTGAAATGTTAACACCCACCTACTTCAGGATGGGTCTAAACTGAAACGTTAATGCGATTTGTGATTTTTCTAATGTGAAATATGTGCCGTGGCTCAAAAGGTTGGGAAACACTGAATTAGGTCATACTGTACTCTGTTTTTACATCAAACATTATTTTTTTAAGGGTAATGTATTAAGCTAACTGCTAAGTGCTTTCGGAGCATGATTTGGGTCATATTTAGAATTATACTTTTGAAATAAGTATTTATTAGCATTTTTAGTGACTCCACCAAATATTCGTGAATTTCACATATCTGCACCGGTGTCTGGAAACTAACCCGCGAATGCACGAGTTATTACTGTATTTCAAATGGATTTATATTTTTAAAATACAAGAGTTTAGAGAAGATGGTTAATGGTTTTCCAATGTTAAACAAAAAAATATCATATTATACAATTTAACAGTGGGACTATACTATATCAGTCATATTATACATACATCAGTGGGACTGTACTATATCAGTCATATTATACATATATCAGTGGGACCGACTGTCAGCCAGAATCACTCACCTTGTTTAGAATGGTTCTGGCCCACACGACAAATGCCGACTGTCAGCCAGAATTGCTCACCATGTTTAGAACGGTTCTGGCCCACACGACAAATGCCGACTGTCAGCCAGAATCGCTCACCAAGTTTATAACGGTTCTGGCCCAAAGGAAAAATGCAGACTCTCAGCCAGAATCGCTCACCAAGTTTATAACGGTCCTGGCCCAAAGGAAAAATGCAGACTCTCAGCCAGAATCACTCGCCGTGTTTAGAATGGTTCTGCCCCACATGACAAATGCCAGAAGCAAGTTAGTTTAAGTTATGGCACCATATTATTAAACTGGTGTCTCTCAAATGGCTTCTTTGAAACACCAGTGGAAGCTAACACCATGATTCCAAATAATATTATCCAGAGTTAGCTTACAGCATATAAGGAAAAAAGCAGTGGCTTGCGGACCAAAACGGTACCTTACTACATGTGGAGGAGTCACCATTTGCAACAACAATTGAAGGAGAATAGTATGATCCATGGTGTCCAAAGCTGTCAAGTAACACAAGCAACAAGAAACAACCATTATCAGAGGTCAGCAACAGATCATTTACCATGTTTACTAGCACTGACTGTTTGCTATGGTGAGGTATCCTGACTGATACATTTTATGAATGTTATTCCTATGTAGCCATTTCTAAGATCTTGGAGGTAAAGGGGAGGTGGGATATTGGCCTATAGCTGGACAGCTGACTGGAGTCGAGGTTGGGATTCTTAATCAGGGCTTTGATAACTGCTAATTTAAAGAATGTAGGTACATAGCCAATGCTGAGGAAAGAACTGATCATTTTAGGATAGGTTCAATTGCTTCTGGAGTTTTCTGTTTGAGGAAATATGTAGGTAAAGGATCTAGTACACAGGTTGATCATTTTGATGAAAGTACAGTGGTACCTTGACTTATGAGTTTAATTCGTTCCGTGACTGAGCTCGTAACTCAAATTACTTGTATGTCAAATCAATTTTCCCCACTGAAAGGAATTGAAATGCCATTAATCCGTTCTGGACTCCCCAAAACACACCACATTTTTTTTGTTACACGTTTTTAAATAAGAAAAATGCGCTTATAAATAACGTATTTAAATATATATATAAATATTGTATAAAAACACAATGCAATAGAATGTAATAAACTGCAATAAACTGGTTTTATTAAGTGTAATGTACAGCATTTGCCTTGGAGATCAGACGACTTGAAGATGCTGACGAAAGTGGAGGAGAAAAGCTGAACTGAATAACTGAATCTTATTCGCTGATTTTTTGCCTGTTTCGCCATGCCTTCCTCACTTTCATCTGCAGGGCTTTTCGATAAAAACCTGTCCAATGTGGTCTGCTTCATCCTCCCTTTCAGACTGTTTCTGAAATGAGTTAGGCGAGTGTCGTTAAATAGAGCTGTCACACGCCCAGTTACAACTTTTTCTGGGTGTTTCTTTTGAATAAAGTCTGAAAGTTTCTCCCACATTCACAACATTTCCTTTATCTCACTTGTAGAGATAGCCTCCTCAGCCTCCTCCGCGTCACCTATTTACTGCAAAACCTCTGTGTGCTGGCTCGCAACCCGAATTTTAGCTCTCAACTCAAAGCAAAAAAATTGTCCGAGAGACGGCTCGTAGTTAGGACACTCGTACGTCAAGGTACCACTGTAGTTCGATCTTTTTAAGGGGTGGTAAAACATTATAATTGTTGATCTGATAAAGTTATTTTGTTGTCTACAGAGCTAGTTATCAAAATGTCTGGCTTTAAATTCATAGTCAATTTTGGCATTGGAAAAATGAATGAAAACATCACTACTACATATTGAAGAGTTTCTGTGGTAGTCTTATTCCTAGTTAATTTAATACAGTATTAAATAGGAATCTAGCATTATTTTTGTTATCTGCTACTAGGATGGAGAAATATGTTGCAGCAGTGAGAGCATTTCAATAGCTCAGGAGGTTATCCTTCCATACTAATTGGAATACTGTCAATATAGTATGACTCCATTTACATTCTAATTTGCGTGTGTGATCATTGTACCAGGGTGCTAATTTTTTCTTCATAATTATTCTTCTTTTAAGTTGAGCTATATTATCTAGTGTATAGCTAAATGTTGAAATCCATGTTTCAGTTAAACACAGTACATTAAACTCCTGATCAGTAATAATTTAATTAACAATAAGCGCTTTTGATTTTAGAGATCATTTAATAGTCCTTGTTTTAGATCAAAGGTGCCTGTAAATTCAATATGATCTAATTTTATGTTAATCGGGTTACTAAACAAACGTTCTGGGTATTTTTTAATTTATTTTTATTTAGCTTGGGGAACAGACAGAGTCTCAATATATTGGACCCTGACTGATGACTCACTGTGCAGATAGCAGATAGTCTGTTTAGCCTGTTTGTCTGCTCCCTTACCTTGGCTTTGGACAGTCACAGAGTTACTAAGCCTGTTCTGAGGCTATGTGCTATGCTGCAAGAAATGATAGCAGCACCTTCCCGAGTGGAATGGATACTGTCCCGACCTAACATGCCAGCTTTGCCCTCAAAACTCTTTCAATTATCTATAAAGCCCACATTGCTTTTGGCACCCACTTCGACAACCAGTGGGTGGGTTCTGTGTCCATAACCTGCTGTAAGCTACATCGCCATGTCACATTGGGATGGGGACAGAGTAAGTAAGTTACTCTGAGTAACCTCTGACTGCCGAAGACATAAATCATTATCTCTTGCATAAATAACTATCTTGGTAAACCTGTGCTTGCCTATGACCCAGACATCCCAAGTCTCCCGGAAGTTCATGGAGTCTCCCGAATATTATTAGCGGCTCCCGGATGCCAGTGAATGGAATAAAATATCCCGGAAACCAGAACTTGTGCTGCGGAAGGCCACCCCCGGATTTGTGTGAGGAAATGGGAGTGCTGTAAGTGAGTGGGTATCTGTGCTAGGCAGAAGACATTCAATTTGCTGGACTAACTGTGCATTGTGCTGACAGGATAGCAGAACTATCTCTTAAGGCTTATAGTTGTGGTCAGTGTGTTGTCTGTGTACACCAGGGGTGTCCAAACTATGGCCTGCGGGCCAACTGCGGCCCACGGTTTAGTTTTTATTGGCCTGCACCAAACTTCTGAAAATAAAAGAAGGTCGGGGGGGGGGGGGGGGGGGGGGGGGGGGGGGAATAGTGCCCCTGCCATAGAATTAAAGTCTCTGGCTTTTAATTCATGGCCTGAATTTTTTGCCCAATATTTTCATTGAAAAAAATTCATGAAGTCATTACTACTACATTTTAATGGTGTGAGAGTTACTATGGTCTTATTCCTAGTTAATTATGAAACAGTATTAAATAGGAATCTATGATTTTTTATTTATTTATTTTCTATTAGGGTGGAGATACTGTACATGTTAATCTAGGCGCACTAAGAGCTTTCCTATACCTCAGGAGGCTCTCCTTCCATGCTAATTGGAATACTGTCAATTTAGTTTTTCTGAGAGGTCTGATATAGGGTGCATGTGTAAACAATATACCAGGGTGCTAATTTTTTCTCTCTAATTATTTTTATCCATCCCACCTTCCTGAATGGGATGGATACCATCCTGTCCTAACAGGCCAGCATTGCCCTCAAAACTCTTCTAATTGTCTATAAATACTACATCATTTTTTGCTACAGTACTGTGCAAAAGTCTTAGGCATCCTATTTTTTTTTGCATACAAACAGTGTTATAAATTACATTTTATGAATTCTGCCTTATTGACTCTGTACAAAAATTCATATTCCCAAACATTACTTTTCAAAAAAAAAATAATAATAATAAATAATAATTGTAAGCATAAAAATGTTTGTATGTCAGTAAAGAAAGTAATATATGTAACAGACCACTTTTCAGCCAAAAATGCATAATGAAGGCTCCTGGGTTTTGCTCTAAAAAAAAAAGAAGCAATTGTGATAGTCAAAATCTCCAGAAGAACTGTTTCAGTTTCTTCAAGATGCTCAGAAAACGTACCAGCCCATGTCCTAATAAAACTGCACAATTTGTACCTGGAACTACGATTTTTTTTTTTAATAAAAAAAACAAAAAACAAAGGATCATCACACCAAATATTGACTTAGTTTAGTTCATCACTGTTTACTGCATGTTGTAATATTTTTATTTTAA
>JAOVYU010000063.1:871193-897088 GCA_025674565.1 Synodontis membranacea | reverse complement strand
TAAAATAATGGCAAACCCTCCAAGAGAAAAACAATAATAGATACGATAATAATAGCTGGAGACAGAAACACACTGTAAGGAATCATAAATGTGACCCACAAGCAGAATAGGTAAACAGAGTTTATTAAAGGACAAAACTCGAAGACCAACGGCGATCAAAGTACAAAATCACTAGGTAAGCTCAAATCCAAAGTCAAAAAACCAGAGTCAAGAATCAAATACAAACGCTTGGAAATTGTAGGGAAAACACACATACAATACCTCGCAAAGATGCTAAGCTAAACTGCGCCTAAATACCGGAAATGCCCTAGAACTCAGGTGACCGGGATCCCTTTTGAATTCCGGACTGGGTTACAGATCCGGATTCTCCGTTTTCTGTAGTGTTACTTCTAATCTCTGGTCCGGATGTTACACACACATACAAACCTAGGGGATATAATGAGACCTGGCAACCTTTTGGGAGATAGAAACCCACGTACACACTTAGGGCATATAACGAGACCTGGCAACCTTTAGAATACACGGGAGGGAAACTGAACAAACAACTAGAGCACGGAAAACTAACAGGAAAAGATAAACATAAACTAAAAGGTAAATTAAGGTAAGCAGAGACAGAACTAGAGCATGAAAATAATAGAGGATAAACCTTATACCGAAACGGAATTGCTGGGGAACACGTGACGTGGAGAAAACAGTTCACACACTCAGTCCTGACAGCAACACTGATAGCCAGAAAACTGACCCAGAATCAGAGTCCAGCCTGAGGGGAATGTGTCGAAACAAATACAGTCCACAGACACATAAACAGATACCCGTGAGGTCCATACAGGGGAGATAAGTCCATGGGCACTCGGCTAGAAGTCATACCGACAATAATTCCATGCAGAGAAACATAAATCCACCAGGAGAAAACGGTCACACGCAAGAGCAAACGCACATCGGGGGAAACTGGCAGAAGTGACGTTAAAGCTTCCTCGTGGACGTGCAAGTCAGAGCGTCTTTTATAGTCTGGGTTATTAATGCGCTGATGCCATACAGATGTGCAGCGTGCATGCGCAGACCGCGCTTTCCTGGAGCCCAGAGAAAGCGACACGCGCTGGGGGGCGTGTCGTGACACCATCACAATTTGGCCCTTATCAAACTTTTGCCCATTTTCCCTACTTCTAACACATCAACTTCTGGGGACAAAATGTTCATTTGCCGCATAATGCCACTAACAGGTGCCATGATGAAGAGATAATCAGTGTTATTCAGTTCACCTGTCAGTGTTCATAATTAGGATGGGAACTGAGAACTGGTTCCGCTTTGGAACCATTTTTTTTTTGTTGCGAAGATCCGAAATCGTACACCTCCATTTCCTCTAACGATTCTTCTAAACTTTTCATGTCGTGCAAAATGACGTCACATGCCGCTACTTGGAAGGAAGGAGCACAGGGCATGGCTGCTTTTTACAAAGAAGGATGATGATTCTAAGGGTGGTAACACTAGTAATATACTTAAGCATTTAATCTGTCAGACTCGCCCAGGGTATAACCCCCGCCTCTCACCGAAGTTAGCTGGAGATTGGCGCCAGCTCCCCCCACAACCCTGAACAGGATTAAGCGGAAGAAAGTGGATGGATGGATGGATGGATGGATGGATGGATTTAAGCTGTCAACACTGGATAACATTTAAAGATTGCCATGTGTTCGCCACTCCTCCGAGTGCAAGCTCTGTGGTTTCCACAGTCGCGGGTAACTTTAACTACGGTGCCTTAACCTACAGGTAATGTTCATTTAAACAAAAATAGGCAGGTGTATAAATTTGGGCACCGAATAATCCAATTAATATTATAACAGCCTGTAGATGCCTCCTATAACTATATTTTCCCTACTTCTAACACATCAACTTCTGGGACAAAATGTTCATTTGCCGCATAATGCCACTAACAGGTGCCATGATGAAGAGATCATCAGTGTTATTCAGTTCACCTGTCAGTGTTCATAATTAGGATGGGAATTGAGAACTGGTTCCGCTTTGGAACCGTTTTTTTTGTTGTGAAGATCCGAAATTGTACACCTCCATTTCCTTTAATGATTCTTCTGAACTTTTCGTGTCGCGAAAAGTCCCTGAATTCTGGCTGGTGGTATTTTGGACCATTCTTCCATACAAAATGCCTCCAGTTCAGTCAGGTTTGATGGCTTCCGGGCATGGACAGCCTGCTTCAAATCAATTCATACATTTTCAATGATGTTCAGGTCAGGGGACTGGGATGGCCATTCAAGAACATTGTACTTGTGCCTCTGCATAAATTCCATAGTAGATTTTGAGTGGTGCTTTGGATCATTGTAGTGCTGAAACATCCAACCCCGGTGTAACTTCAACTTTGTGACTGACTCTTGAACATTCTTGTCAAGAATCTGCTGATATTGGGTGGAATCCATGCGACCCTCAACTGTAACAAGGTTTCCAGTACCTTTGCTAGCAACACAGCCCCATAACACGATGGACCCTCCACCAAATTTCACTGTTGGCAGCAAGTTCTTCTCCTGGAATGCAGTGTATATATTTTTTTTTTTGCCATGCATAGCGCCTCTGTTTATGAACAAATCACTCTATCTTAGTCCCATCTGTCGACAGTATTTTTTTCCAGAATATTTCTGGCTTGTCCAGATGCTCTTTTGCATACCTCACTTTTGCATGCCTTTTGCGCATCACCCTTCCACTGAGCTGTTCCCGCTGCAAAGTGCGCTCTCTGGAGGTGGTCTGGAGGTGGTCTGTGGTTTGTCTGTGACAATTCTAACCAGCCTTTGCCTGCGCCTTTGAGATATTTTTCTTGGCCTACTACATCTTTTCTTCACAAGGACTGTTCCTGTGGCCTTCCATTTCCTAGCTACATTTCTGACTGTTGAGACAGACAGTCCAAAACGTTGTGATAATCTTTTGTACCCTTCTCCTAATTCATAAAAATTAATCATCTTAGTTTTTAAGTCAGTAGAGAGTTCTTTAAAGGTTCCCATGTTGCCACTCTCTTAGAAGAAACCAAGGAAAAGTGCCATTTAAAATTTATATATGTTAAACTTTTTTTTTGATTGGTTGCAGCTGTCTTTGTAGTTTAAGGTCTAATGAGCTAATCAAAGCAATTTATTGCTGAAACCTGTCTGTATTAAATGACTGCAGGTCTTCAAAGTAAGGCAAGTGAGAAGGTGCCCAAACTTTTGCAAATCCCATTTTTCAAATTTTATTTTATTTCATACAACTAAATAATGCTACATTGTGAATTTTGGTCTGGTAAACATCCCCTTGTCTATATATCTCTAGAAAAAAAACACTCTTGCTGTGATCTTCTCTTATGAAGACAGAGTTAATTATCACACAACCTCGGAGGGGTGCCCAAACTTTTGCATTAGACTGTATAATCCCATGTTATATCCTTCTAAGAAAAGGAGCATTAGTAAGTTTAACATGTTCAAGTGTTGAGAAGATGGCCTGGTTTTGTGGTAATGTGCCTGTGTGCTTGTTACTACAGTGTCTTTAGAAATTAATTTTATTTTAATTTATTGTTCCTTTATTTATTTATTGTTCATAACATACAACTAATAAAACTGCTGCTTTTGGTGCTGAAAACTGTTAGCTACATATTTTTTTAAAATAAATATGTAGCTAACCAAGCCTAATTACCTGTCCACAAAATTACAATCAGTGACAAATTAATATTTGATTATTTTACAGTGATTAGGATTTGATAAGGGAATCGATGATGGCACAGGCATCAATAATTTCTTAACAATTCCCATCCCTAGTCATAATGTTTTGTCTGATCGGTGTATATTGTTGAGGTACTGAACAGATGGCTGAATCTTTAATGAAAACTTTGTATTATAACCCTCCCCATCTGGGAAGTTTTGGCGGATGGATGCATATACATTTCAAAAAATATTAGGATACATTTTCCAAGAAGCAAGGTTTTCATGTCAGTTACTACATTTAAAGGAGGGAGATATGGTGAGAATATAAATGTATACCATTTATCCCCCATGTGTACAAACTGAAAGATTGTCATGGCAAGCTTATCAATGGCACATTTTATGAACAAGAATGACAAAGGATTGAGCTAAGTAAAGATAAGGTCTATCATGTGGAAATTTTTTAGCCAGGCATAAGAAAATTCTTCGGTCCCTGCTTGTGAGTGTAAAAATATATAAAAGTACTACAGGCTTGCATTGGCATCATTACATCATGGATCACATGTCCTGCTTCCAATGCAAGTCAAGATGTTTTAAAAAATAATATGAGTTCTAGCTTCTGTGTGAATTTAGCACAGCATATCGAATTAGAAGGCCCTTGGCAGGTGGCCTAGACAGAGATTACAAGACACTGATTGCTAGATTGTCAAAGAAAGCCTTGTGAGCAGGGGGATGGTGTCTACCTCAAAGATGAAGACATCCACGAACTGCACCACCAGAAGTTTAGAGGGGGTGATTACTTGAATCTAACAATAGCTTGATTCTGAAGAGATCTGACTTTCAGGCAGGTGGGCAATACCATCTATGATTTGACCCACCGGTTGCATATATGTTGGCTCTGGATCCATGGGAATGGTTTAAATTTGACAGGAAAATGGCCCCCTACCCATCAGGTGATATGTGATGCATATGCTCCTCTGCTATGTGCGGCTCAAGATAAAGGCATGTATGGTGATGTCATTATAAAGATTTTTAATTAGTCAAAAATCTCACAAGTGGCAAAGAAACATATTTAGAACATTCATATAGAACTTAAAACAGATCAAAATTCCCTAGTAAACTTTAGTTATGGTAAAACCATTGTTAAAGTACATTTTAGACCTGTAAAAGCTTTGTGTGCTCTTTGAAACATGGCACAGGTCTCGCTGAAATCAGACCCATGTCATTTTGTGAGCAACTATGAAAATCAAGCAGGTGGAGGCCTGCCAGGGTTCTACGGGGCACCAGTTATGTATGGAAGAGGGATAGCCTCAATATTTTCAAAATTATTTAATTATGTATGACCCTCTGTGAAAAAAGGTTTCACCATTATAAAGGCACATTTAAAAAAAGCTGCAAAAAACATCATATCAGATGTATTATCTCAAACTGTCAGTAAAATAGCCTGTTATCAGGAGCAGGAGTCACAGGGACAGGAAGAAGCAGGAATTAGGATTTTATCATGCAGAACCAGGAAACACCAACCCGGGGAGTCTGCTATAAAGTCCAACAAGCGCCTAGGGTCAGGAAAAATAAGTCAGGGAAATGGGGTGTTTGCAGATAGGATGCATGTGCAGAAAAACAGGCAGAGATACAAGTCAAGCAGTTTATTATATTAAACTGGTGTGCAAACATGAGGCAAAGGCATGCATGCAGAATCCAGATCCGGAGTGGGATCTGGCATATACTCAGGCATGAATACTGACAGAAACTCAGGCAGGCTTCTGTCACAGTCTTGGTCTCAGGCATGAGCATGAACTTGGATTTGGACAGCTTCATCCTCAGGAGGGTGTTCTAGAGTGTAGCCACTGGAGGGAGCTCAGGAGCGGGTGCCTCCTTCTCAGACAACAGAGGGAGGTCTCAGTCTGTTAATATAAGCTCTGGAGCACAGGACTGCTCTCTCAGGGATGCTTTCTGGAGCATGTTTATTGTTGCAGGTCTCCCCGTAAGCCTGCTGGCTTACGGGGGAAAAAAAACCCCGAAAAAAAACCCCGAAACAAAACAAAACTAGGGCTGCTTCCTTCCAAAAGGTTCTGCAGAACCACTTGAGAATCTCACTAAAGTCTTTAGGAATCAAGAGGCATGGGTGTTCTATGGTAATAAGGTGCTGCATGAACTTGCCAGCTGGTCTAGTTAGCCAGAGTTTCATGTACCTCACATATATCACATTGGTAGGCCTGGGCTCCACCAGGCTCCAATAAAACAAAGTACACTGTAGCAAGAACCTCTCTGGGAAATAATCCATATGGTCATACGGTCCCAGAGTGGGCATAGTTATCATCTTGAATCACCATCCTGAATCCAGGTAGATCCTGCTGTATCCATGATGTATGGCAAAGCTTTCTGTTTGGGAGCAGTGTGCATTGACAGGAAAACAGGCCAAGATAAATGTCAAACAATTTATTGTATTAAACTGGTGTACAAAAAAAACATGATGTGAATTCAGAGTCATACAGGCAGAAGTCAAAACACATAGGCTGGCAGGTATAATGAAGGCGAGGCAAAGACAAAATCCAAAATACAAACAGTGATTACAAAACCAGAAAGAAAAAACTATGAATGAAGGTTTTGCAGTCACGACATTTAAGCTTCACAATGAGACATGTGCATGTGAGTCTTTAAATACTGTCCATAATCAAAGTGTTCATTAGATGCAACTGAAACAAGTGCAGCTCTTCTGCTTCCATGGAAACGTGAAGCATTATGGGGAACTGAATCCTGTCGTGACGTAGTGAATGCAGAAGCATGCCGCCATCCATGAACCAAGAGCATCTGCGAGTGCTCAGCACGCACACACTGCACACACAGTGTGTGCACAGTGCTCACAGCTTGAGGGGAAGCATGACATAATTAACCTTATAATTTCCTATGCTACAGCCATATTCCAAAATAGATTATATTCATCTTTTGCCTCAAAATTCTACACACAATACCCCATATTGACAAAGTGAAACAAGTTTGTTTGAAACTTTTGCAAATTTATTACAAATAAAAAAGCAAATATAAAACATTTACATAAGTATTCACAGCCTTTGCTCAGTACTTTGTTGAAGCACCATTGGCAGCAATGCCTCATGTCTTTTTGAGTATGATGCTACAAGCTTGGCACACCTGTTTTTGGGCAGTTTCCCCCATTCTTTTTTACAGAACCTTTCAAGCTCCATCAGGTTGGATGGGGAGCATTGGGGCGCAGTCATTTTCTGATCTTTCCAGAGATGTTCAATCGGGTTGTTCAATCAGGCTGGGCCTCTCAAGAACATTCACAGAGTAGTCCTGAAGCCACTGCTTTGTTATCTTGTTCAGTTGGAAGCTGAACCTTCACCCCAGTCCAAGGTCCAGAGCACTCTGAAGCAAGTTATCATCAAGGATGTCTCTGTACATTGCTGCATTCATCTTTCCCTTGACCCTGACTAGTCTCCCAGGTTCTGCTGCTGAAAAACATCCCCACAGCATGATGCTGCCAACACATGCTTCACTGTTAGGGATGGTATTAGCCAGGTGATGATCAGTGCCTCCAGACATAACACTTGGCATTCAGGCCAAAGATTTCAATCTTTGTTTCATCAGACCAGAGAATTTTATTTCTCATGGTCTGAGACTATTTCAGGTGCCTTTTGGCCTTTTACTGAGCGGTGGCTTCCATCTGGCCACTCTACCATACAGGCCTGATTAGTGAAGTGCTGCAGAAATGGTTGTCCTTCTGGAAGGTTCTCCTCTCTCCACAGAGCAATGCTGGAGCTGGAGCAATGCTGGAGCTCTGTCAGAGTGACCATCAGGTTCTTGGTCAGCTCCCTGACTAAGGCACTTCTACCCCGATCACTCAGAGTGGACAGGCGGCCAGCTCTAGGAAGAGTTCTGGTGGTTCCAAATGATGATGGAGGCCACTGTGCTCATTGGGATCTTCAATGCTGCAGCAATTTTTCTGTAGCCTTCCCCAGATCCTTGCCTCAATACAATCATGTCTTGGAGGTCTACAGACAATTCCTTGGACTTCATGGCTTGGTTTATGCTCTGACATGCACTGTCAACTATGGGACCTTTTATAGGAAAGTGTGTGCCTTTCCAAATCATGACCAATTCCTCATGGCTGTGGCCACTTTCAGCAGGATAATGCCACAAAGCAAAAATGGTTCAGGAATGGTTTGAGGAGCACAAGAACAATGTTTGAGGAGTTGACACCTTCAGGGGTCTAGTGGAGTTCATGCCTCAGTGGTTCAGGGCTGTTTTGGCAGCAAAGGGGGACCAACACAATATTAGGCTGGTGTACATAATGTTTTGACTGATTAGTGTATATCTATATTTATAATACATTTTCATAAAACAACACTATTTTTAAGTTTGATCAAATTATTCTTGTACACTCTCCATATAACATTGGAGAATTGTTCATTAAAGGCTACTCTGTTTAAACCAGAATGAATTCAGAATGGATTTCTAATTATTAATATCTAACTATTACTCATAGGAGTAGAGAACAGAACATTCCGAATGTTTGGTAAGGTGTTTAAGAACCTAAAGATAGAACAAAATGTAAATGTTTATGAACTTTTATCTAAACAAAATGAACTTTATATTGTCAACACATAAGTCAAGCAAAATGTCTCTTTTTCATCACAGATAGTTTATGATGAGGGACCACTTTACATATTTGCCAAAACAGATGATGTACGAAAGCAGTGGATACATAAACTTAAGCATGGTCAGTGTCTTCTTCATATGTTATTCATATGGGTGCAAGTGTTTTCACAGTATTCATTACTGTTTTCCTTATGTGAAGATGTTACCTTAATGTCCAAAAATATTTCTCTTAAAGTGGTGCGGTTCAACAAAGACTTAATGCAAAAATACCATCCATGTTTTTGGGAGGATGGCGTGTGGAAGTGTTGCCAGCAGGAAGTCAAGCAGGCTATGGGCTGTAAGGTGCTGGAAATGAGAAATGGAGGTCTGTAAAGGAAAAAGAAAGAAAACATTTTTACCTTCAATAAAATTTCTGAACACAGCTGTAAACATATTTATTGAGATATAGTATTAATAACTTTGTATGAATAATTGCTATTCTAATGACCATGCTAATCTCCATCTCCTTTAAGGATTTTCCACAGGATCCCGGCGTAAATCTAGAAAACCTCTCCCACCTACACCAGAAGAGGTCAGCTAGTTATCATTGTCACCATGCCAAAGGAACTGATGCTTTATTATTTTATCTTCTAATGTGTGATTCTGATCTACTTACCTAGTTGCCTCAGGTAAAGCCCTGTACATCTTTGCCCCAAGATCCACCAAAGCACCATGGCTTCTCAGTTGGAATGACAGTCATTGCTGAATATGAGTACACTCCCATGGCACCCCAAGACCTGGAGTTGAAAAAGGATGATGAATACACAATCTTGCAAATATGTGATGCCAACTGGTTTAGAGCCAGAGATAAACATGGGTAAGACTGGGATGACAAAATTTAACAGTCCAGTGTCCAACAGTGAATACCATTTCTTGTCATATGCCAGAAGAGCAAAATATATGGTCCATAGGCTAGAATAGACATGCTAGAATAGCCCAGCTATAAAAATTATAAACCTATAAAACCTACAAAAATTCTGTCTTTTAGATTGTCTAACAACAGAGTCTGACATTTTCAACAACAGAGTCTGACATTTTCTTTATTTTCTTCTTCTCCTTCTTCTTTTTTTTTATTTAGCAAAGAGGGATATATTCCAAGTAACTATGTTGTTGAGGCCTTGAATGGATTGGAGAAGTTTGAGTGAGTATGCTTCTTGTGATATTTACTCACAATTATTGCCATATAAACATTATTATAAATACATACATCAACAGTCTAGTGTGCGCAGAAGTTCATGCTTCAATCAGTTTGTATTCAGCGTTTCAGTGAGATTCATTCAATTTGTCATTCATTCATTACATTCATTACATTCATTTAATGATAATATATTCTTGATGGATGCTATCCAATGCCACAATTGAACATATAATACATACAAGTTTTTTGTCTCTATACAGATGGTATTGCAAAAACATGAACCGCAGTCAAGCAGAAAATTTACTCAAGACTGAGGTGAGTAATAATGGAATAGGCCATAATACCAGACTATTATAAGTATTGAAAGCCTGAGGTTTCAAAATGGTAGTTACAAATCAAATTTTAGATCTGTGAACACTTGATAATCACCAGGGGTTGTGCTCAATACCTGGATGTGCTCTTGTGTGTGCACCACTATCAAAAAACAGTCAGTGCTGTTTGAAATAAAAATGACATAGTGTTTCTATAATTACATATCATACTGCCACTTCAGCTACTGTCAGCTTGCTGATTGCCTTATGGTACCATAAGAAAAATTGCCATATGGTGCCATAAGACAAATTCCAGACACATAATTGAATTTTATGGCCTTCACAGAATGTTGCAAGATCAGTCACCTGGTACACAGATTCTGCCATAAGGTCCCTCCAGAGTTTTCTACCTGCAGGGTAGGCTTAGCACCAAAGTATGCAACTCACCCGCTTAATGCAGAGATGATTAGTGCAAAGCAGAAAGGTTGTTTTCAACAATGGCCATTTCAGATCAATGTCCTAAATTAGCTTGTAGAGAGGGCTTTTGGGGGAGCATGGCTGGTGCAAGCATCATGTTCCTTTAAAAATGCTGAGCTTATGAGCTCCCAACAAGCTGTCATCTGCTGTGTGGTGTTGGGATGAATTATCCAGTAGTCCATGCAAAAAGGCACTGGGCAGTGAACAAGGTCCAACTGACAGGGTGAATACAATTGAAGGACGAATTCCCACCTGATGCATAAAGCCAATGTACTATGGGCTTTATAACTGCAACATCAACAAGCTGTTTATTGGATCAGTAGTAATTCTTAATGACAGGATGATTTTCCAAGGGGGCCAAACCCACGAATAAAGGTAGTCTGACCAAGGATGCTTTGTTCATCTGTGACAATAATTGTGGGTCCAGCGTGAATTCACTGTGATTGCATCTTTACTGACTAAACCACTTGCAGGTTGATAACTCATCATTGACAATACTCAATAGGAGCTTGAACATTTGAATCTGGTGAGTGTTTTGACATCTGGGTAGACATCTCGCCTCACAAGGATAGCTATCAGGTTAACTGATTGGTCTTGTGCCTGCATGGCACAAACAATTGAGCCTCAAAAGGGGAGGACTTCTCTCAGACCTCAGAAGTACTCTCAGAATTATTTCTCAACAAGAAATTATACTGAGTAGAGCTCCTTTTTCTGAATATTGGGTTCCACTTAAGTATTGAATACAACATTTTTAGTAAATATATTTCTAATGGGGCAACTGACATTAAATTTTTACCATGTCAGTATGGGGCTATTGACACGAAATTTTCACCAGATGTCAGTGACAACCAAAGTAATCCAAACATACAAAGAAGTCAAAATGAATAAGTCCATAAATTATGTGTAATAAAGTGAAACGACAAGGGAAATAAGTACTGAACACATGACAAAGAGGAGGTGCAAATGGGTAAAAGCAAAGAGCACTCTCAAGGCCTTTGCAACCTTACTGTTGCAAAACATACTGATGGCATTGGTTACAGACATATTTCTAAACTTCTGAATGTTCCAGTGAGCACCATTGGGGCCATAATCCGGAAGTGGAAAAAACACCATTTCACCAAAAACTGGCCACAACCAGGTGCTTTTCACAAGATTTCTGAGAGAGGAGTCAAAAGAATATTCAGGAGAGTTGTTCAAGAGCCAAGGACCACTCTCTGAGAGCTTCAGAAATAACTGGAATTAGCAGGTACAGTTGTTTAAAAGAAAACAATAAGTAATGCACTTAACTACCATGGCTGCTGTGCACACTCACTGCTCAAGACACCACTGCTGAAAAAAAAGCATGTTGAAGCTCATTTACAGTTTGCTGCACAACATTTGGGTAAGCTAGTGAAATTCTGGGAGAATATAGTCTCGTCAGATGAGACCAAATTGAACTCTTTAAATGTAGCATATACCATCTTTGGAGGAGAAATGGCACTACACATCACCCTGAAAACACCATGCCAACAGTGAAGTTTTGAGGTGGGAATATCATGGTCTGGGGCTGTTTTTCAGCAAATGTACTGAAAGACTGGTACTGGCAGACTTCATATAGTTGAAGGAAGGATGAACGGAGAAATGTAACGAGATATTCTTGATAAGAATCTGCTGCCATCTACCAGGATGCTGAAGATGAAAGAAGCGTGGACATTTCAGAAAGACAATGATCCCAAACACAGCCAATTGGTTTCAGAGAAAGAAAATAAGCTACTGGAATGGCCTAGTCAATCACCTGACTTTAATTCAGTTGAAAATCTATGGAAAGAACTGAAGACCAGAGTTCATAGAAGAGGTCCCTGGAACCTTCACGATTTGAAGACAGTTTGTGTGGAAGAATGGACCAAAATCATGCATGCATGCAACTAGTTTCTCCATACAGGAGGAGTCTTGAAGCTGTCATTACCAACAGAGGCTTTTCTACTAGATATTAAATAAATTTCAGTAAGCGTGTTCAATACTTATTCCCATTTCACTTTATTACACATAATTTGTGGATTTCATTGTATGTGTGGATTACTTGGGTTATTACCGACATCAGGTGAAAATATTATGTCAATAGCCCCATTAGAAATATATTTACTGAGAAAAATGTTGCCTCTTTCAAGGTGTATTTTCCCCGCTTTCAAAGCCTGAACCCTTCTTTTTGGCCTTCTTTCTTCTCTCACAGGTTGAGTTGCATACTGCCAACAGTGTGCACTGTGCATATGCATTGTGCTTGTACCAGAATTCTAGGTATCTACAGGTCCATGAGTCATTTTGTGTGCCTTCCACTCCAAAATCAGCTGAGCCATGTCTGAAACATTATTATGTCTCCACATGCTCAGAGAGAGCCTCTTGACATTTGAGTGCCAACCCAAAGTATATTTTAGATTGACAGGGAGCTTTAACCACCACACATGCCCTTCTTTCAGCAGAGAGGCTCTGATCAACTCTTTATTGGAGGCACCAGCCTCTCCAATGCCTAGCTGGAAAGTCACCAGGAGTTTCCCGAGCATGTCAGATGCATGGAAATATAAGCTAGTAATATAAGCTTTCATCAGCAAGTTGTCAATATTGCATGTCTTGGCTCCAGCTCCATAAGTGAAACAGCAACATGGTAAAACAGGCTCTATAGCCATTATGTGTGGCTTCTGCTAAAAATAACTAGCAATTTTAGGTGAGCCATGTCTGAAATCAATATTTCCACATGCTCAAAAAGAACTTCTGGACAGGGCAATGGAGTGAAAAAAAATACCTGGTCCCTGTAACTGCTATATGCACACACTGTCAAAATCATGCAGAAGAACTGTCCAGCCTGCAACCAACTCCTATAGGTGTGAGAGGTAATCAACCTCTACCCACATCCCAAGTGGGTACCCAGATACAGTACTTCCACCCACACATTTACACACATCTTTGGGTTCACTGTTAGTCCCACCCACCTCATAGACCTTAGGACAGCTCTTAGATTTTGTAAGTGTCACTACCAATCATCATTACAAATGATTGTCATCTAAATATGCAGTGGCATTTGCATAATGCCTATTGTGTACACTAACCATTTGAAACATTGAAACAAATCAAATAAATCAAAGAGTAGCATGAAAAATTGGCATAACCCAAATGGAGTGGAAAAGGTTTTTTTTTCTTATGATGTTGGAGCCAAGGGATGGGGTATTCATCAAATTTAGACACTGTGTTGACTTTATTAAAATCCATACAAAACTACACAGTCCTGTCAGCATTTGTAACCAAAGGACTGTTCCAATCAAAGTGGAGCTCCTCAACTACTCCCATATTGAGCATAGCCTGAACCACATATGGAGGAGTCATGATGAGGTGTTTGTTGAGATTTGTGTGACAAGGAAAGGGTAAAAACACTTCAACAGGTTCTCCTTGCAAAATGGCAACCTGTGCTTTCTGGGATTGAGTCACACATTTTAGATTTACCTTGGGTCCTGGCCTCTCCCTGTCAGGAATCACCATCACCAGAGCCACAGGATCTGTATCTCTTCAAGGTTTCAAGAGATTGAGGTGGCATATCTGAAGTGTAGAGGTGACTCTCTGGCTGAGTCATTGTAAGACAAACAAAGCACATACTGTTTAAGTAACCTTGCAATAATCTCATAAAGTTGAGAATCATAACACATTACCTGTCATTTCAACTTGCCTCCTCTCCATTCACCACTGACAGTGGTCCCTGATGCCACAACTACATCACCTTCATTTCATGACTTTGTAGAAGGTCTTTGCATGGTGTTCATGTGCATGACAGCATGTCCAGTTGTTGAGTACTTCTCTTGGTGATTGGGAGGGGTGAAATAGAACTCTTATTACACTATTATGCTATTGTACAGATTTTATTAAAGATTTTATAACATTCATTTACATACAGAATAAAGACGGTGGCTTTCTGGTGCGTGACTCAGGAAGATACACTGGAAAATATACTGTCTCTGTTTTCACCAAGGGTGCTGGGTAAGCATGATATATACAATTTAAAAAAATTTATTTAAAAAATGGAATTCACATACTTATGATTATTAATATATGCAAACTTGGAAGAAATGCTAATTTTAAAAGGGAACCACTGAATGAAGTGACAGATATAACAATTCACCCAATTCAAGATTTGATTCTATTCACGATATTGGGTTTATGATTTTTCCACAATATTAAAAATACCAAACAAACAAACAAACAAAAAAAATGAAAATTAAAAGGGCATTTTATTATGAAAAATACATTTGCAACACCAAAATTTTTCACATTTTAGATCTGTTTTTTTTGTGTGTTTTCATGCATTGCATATGATCCCACTATTGTATATTATTGCACCCGCTGCAATCTAAATAATGCAGTTAAAACAAGGAAAAACTAAGAGATGAATCGCAGTTCATTTTTATTTTTATTTATATATAAAAATATATAACAATATATAATTGCATGCCTAGTGGGCTCACAGTGCTGAGGTTAGGCTAGTTAAAATCAACACCTAACTGCAATTTTCTTTTCTTTTTGGAAAAAAATGTGTCATGTCCATTTTCCACCCATCAGATTGCCCTACCCTTTCACACTACAATTAAGAACAGGGATTGTGCCACCCCTCCTTCCCTGAGAGCACAGGCCAGTTTTGCTCTCTTGAGCTTGCATGTATAACTGGATTCAATCTTGCAACCACACAATGATATGGCAAATGCTTTTCTGTTGGGCCACTTGGGAGCCCTGTCTGTCTGCAATTTTAAAATATTTACAAACGTCATGATGATTTAGTGATTGACTCAAATTCCCAGGTGAAACTTATCACCTGGTATGGAGTCCTACAAATATGTTGAAATAAAAATGATGCAACACAAATATGACAGAGATGGGAGACTAGAAAAACATATTTATTCTTAGCAGAGACAAGCATGCATGTGTTCTTTATTGTATTCCATTCATCCATTTTCTCTACCGCTTGCCCTTTGACCTTCCACATGGAAGCTGGAGCCAATGTTATCTGATTCTGCTTGTGAGGCGGGGTTCACCCTTCACAGGACACCCAACCATCGAAGTACAAACACATAGATGAACAACCATTCACACTCACATTCACACCTATGGGCCGCTTGACATAATCCGCATGTCTTTAGACTGTGGGAGGAAACTGGATTACCATTGGAAAACCAGAAATGCACAGGGAGAACATGCAAACTCGAAACAGAAAGGGACCCTTTGGTCAACCCGGGAATCGTACCCACGACCTTCTTGCTATGAGGCAACAGTGCTAACCACTTATATATTTTTTTATATTTAGAAAAATATATAGCCTATGTAATGGGTTTAATGACTACTAATTTTGAAATTATTAATGAATTAATTATTACCCTTTTTAACTGTTAAAGTTACATTTAATTTTACATGCATGTGACTTGTTTCTTCATGACCGAGCACTCTTGCACTCTCTGTAACATAAAAAGTTTTGGATTTTTTTTGTCTCATTGTTTAAGAGAGAAAATCAGGGAGGCTGGTGACAGAATTTTAGTTGTCATAACATAAGTAATAACAGAAACTAGATTATCTATTATACTACACTTCTCTTTGTTTAATGAGAGGGTCATTATCTTGTGGTCCTCCATTCACACCTTGATTGACCTGGCAAAACCCTATCCCTAGAGTTAGAGAACATTGTTGGAGCAGAAGGAAACAAATTTTCTTCCAGGATAACCTTGTACATGGCTTGATTCATGTGTCCTTCACAAACAAGTAATCATTTAAACCTTGCTTAAGCATCCCCAGATCATCACCAATTCTCCACCAAATTTCAGACATTGTGGCTTGTAGGCCTCTCCAGGTCTTCATCAAAGCATTAGATGACCAGGTGATGGCAAAAGTTGAAAGTTAGACTTACAGTATAAGAGAAGATGACATTACTCCAGTCCTTTACGGTCCAAATCCTTATGGCTGTTAGTAAACCTCGGCCTGGCTCTTCTTTACATCTCATTAATGAAGGGCTATTTTCCATCTTTGCATTACTTCGGCCTCACCCAGAAAAATCTGTTTTGAACAGTCATTGCTGTACACGTAACACCAGCCACCATTTGCCATTCTTTTTGTCGATCGCTTGATGTCATGGGTTGACAATCATACTGTTCAGTAGAGACTCAGTTTTCACCCTCTGCCAATCTGTAACTCTGTTGTTCCCAATGTCTTCTGCTTGACCTTGTTTTTATGAAATGCCATCTTTGAAATTCTGAGGATGCTCACTGTATGAGGATGCTCGCTCTGGCAATAAAGCCACAATTGAACCTTCTTCTTCTCACTCAAAGGTGTTCTTTTTAATTCCTTTGTCATGATGAATAGATATTTTTGTAATCCAATTAAATTTAAGCTACTACTAGCATTGTTTTTGTCATCCAAACTGGTCAGATTGCATGAGTATAGTGATGACCACAGCAGTGGTTTTTATACTTTTCCTTGTTAAATAAGATTTGGGTAGGTGATAACCTAATCAGTACCTCATTTTCTCTTTGACATAAGTCTGTGATTTATGTGTGCTGAAGGCAGTTATGCAATTTGGGCAGAGTAATACCAAAATCAGGGTGTTTCTTATATAAATTCTATCTATGCACATCCTGCCCTTGACTTTACATGCTGTTTCAGCAGTGTGCTGCAGGGGGCTGTATCAAAGTGTAAAATATTACATTTTAAGTCAGTGGCAGGATTGCTTTTAACATAATTATACCTACCATATAGAGGCATTGTGGTCACACTGATCTGTTTCACTGGATTGCAGCTTACTAAAATATTTGCGTAGGCAATCACTTATCTTGACACTCAGCCAGGTGGCAAAGTCCTCCTGATGACTGAAGGAGGTGGCTCTGTTTGTCACTGTTTGCAATCATTGGTTGTTCCCTTGACTGACATTCACAACTATTCATTGTTAAGAGTGGGCTGTGACTGGTTGAGCCAACTGACACCCTATACCTGGTGGATAGAGAACTTGAAAAGGGAAAATTTAATTATAAATTGGTGAGTGACTGAAAAGAAACGGAGGAACCAAAAATAAATAAATAAATATACACAAAACAAACAAACAACAACATTCTTTGGTTGTTATTGTGTTTTGAAACTGAGGATAGAATGTAGTACTAGCCCTTTAACCCTTTATGACTGATGGGTTAGGGTTAGTGTCCCTGAACCTATTTGCATTTCTCCGTTTAAGTGCCTGTAGCCAAATAACATAATGCAGTAATTCTTTTTGCATTCAAAAGCTGAGATGGAACACATTCTAACCATACCTCCAATATGCATCTGTCGATTTGTTTTCCCCATCTAATGAATATGCATAAAAAGCACAGATATTTGTTCACAATGAAAACGCTGAAAAATTTTATTCATCTTTGCACATGTATAGATGTCAGGTTGCTGGTTGTCATTTCCTATAATATGTTCATGCCATCATGTCAGTAACTATGTAGTAATGACGGTTACGATGTAGTAACTAAGACAGTGTTGGTCATGTTTGGTGACATCTCAAATATGCTACATTTGCAGTATATGTAGCTTTAATGTTATGTTGTTTATCATCTAATTCGTTTGTTTCTTTCACTTTCTCTCTGACCTTCCCACACACAAACATACTTACACAGTTGTGCACACATGCACACAGACACATATCTATGAATGCATGTTCACACACATGCTGGCGTTCGCGCATACGCCTAGAAAAAAGAAATGAGACATACTCGGTCGCCAATGTTGTTGAGCTATTGTTAGCATCCAGTGAGGACAAGTTCTGTGTCGGCTCATCTGAATTAGAGTCTGTTTCTAGTTTCTTTCTTTCTTTCTTTCTTTATTTTTATTACCCTGATTTTACAAACAAAAATTATTTTGTCATATTGTTCATAAAAGTTCAAACAAACTATGAAAAAAATGAATTTGAAAATGAAATGAAAGAATGCTCTCTGAAGAGAGTAGGGATTCCCACCAGGAATCCGGGTTTGGTCACACACACTGTTGGGAGAATAAAAAGTGAAAGTGAGTACAGGCGTAGATGCGAGTCGATACAGAGCTTATCATTTGCAATGAGCAAAACAAGATGGCAGATCCTTTGTTTTTTGCCACGATTACTTCCGGATCCTCGTATCAGTCACCAGACAGACCCGGGCGGGAGGAAAATGGGGTGGATGTGGAAGGAGGCAGGCAGCTGGAGCCAGTAGATTACAGGGTTAATCCGTAGGTGATGTGGTAAGGTCTGATGTAACAGGGGGTGAGCTTCTTGGACTCGGAGGTGGAGATTGCGGGTGGAGAGCCAGACCTTGTCACCTACATGGTACAATCATCCCGAAGGGTGCTGGCGGCAACGATGCTCAGTATAGCATCAGTTGGCGTGATGGATGGCCCTACACGCTAGGGACCAGAGTTGCCAGCACTGGCGGACCAGCTGTTGGGCGGAGAGTGTGTCTCCCTCGGGTTCCTGGTGGTCATAGATGGGGGGGGGGTTGGAACCCATGGCAAACCTCGAAGGGGCTGAGCTCAGCCCAGGATTGCTGCTGATCGGTGACGAAGCACCTCAGGTAGTGCTCCAGTTGTTGGTTGGCCTGCTCGGTCTGACCGTTTGTCTGGGGATGGTAGCCCGAGGACAGGCTGCAGGTGGCGGTGAACTGGGGCCCTCTGTCTGAGATGATGTCCTTGGGGAATCCATGCAGGCAGACTATGTGCTCTTAGATGAGTTCGGCAGTAGTGCGTACCGGGGGAAGTCCGGAAAGAGTGACCAGGTGGACAGACTTGGAGAAGCAGTCGATGATGGTGAGCTCCTTGCCCTCCAACTCCGGGAGCCCGTGATGAAGTCCAGGTTGATGTAGGACCAGGGCTGGTAGGCACCGCGCAGGCCCGAACGAATTCTAACATGTCCTTGGCCATGGAAGGCCACCATTGGAGGTGGAGGAGGGTTTTGAGGGAGCCAGGGTGGCCGGCAAGGGCAGAGGAGTGACCCCAGGCAAGGGTTTCTGGCCAAAGGGCAGGGGGAATGTAGAGTTGTCCGGACAGTGTCTTGGCTGGAGGTGGGTTGGTGAGAAGGGCCTGGTGGATCCAGGTCTCCAAGTCACAGCGAAGAGGGGTGATGATGTGGTGGTGGGTCAGGACAGGCGTGGGGTCTGCCTGGGGCTGGTCGCACTTGTGTTGGCGGGAAAGCGAGTTGGCTTTGGTGTTTTTTGACCCTGGGCGGTAAGAGAGATAGAAATTGAATTGTTCGAAGAACAGGGCCCACCATGCCTGCCAGGGGTTGAGGTGTTTGGCCTGTTGGATGGCGGTGAGATTCTGGTGGTCTGTTCAGACCGTGAATGGCTCACTGATGCACTGAGCCAGTGACGCCATTCCTCCAAGGCCCACTTGATGGCCAGCAACTCATTGTCCCCCACACCATAGCATTGCTATGTGGAGTTGAGTTTTCTGGAGAAGAAACTGCAGGAGTGCAGTTTCTGGTCTGGAAGCCAGACAAGAGGACCTCCCCGATGCCCATGTCTGAGGTGTCCACCTCAACAATGAATGGCTTGGTGGCATCTGGATAAAGGAGGATGGGAGCGGAGGTGAATGTAGAGCAGAGTTTACAGAAGGCGGTTACAGCTTCCAGGGGTGAAGGTGGAAGGCTGGTTGGTGGACTTGGTTAGGGCCGTAAGACGTGTGGCAACTGGAAGGAAGCTGGCTGACCTTGGCAAGGATGGTGCCGTGCTCGTGGAGGGCTTGACGCAGGCTGGCGACCTCAGCGCGAAGGTGACAACTCAACCGCATGCTGGCCGACAACATCACAGAGCACAGCGAACTCCACTGGGTTTACAGCAGCTGGCTCAGTCATTCTATCAGGGAATAGCATGGAGAGCAGTTGGCTGTTAGCCCAGTGTACCGTGGTCGGTAAACCCAGATGCGAAGTAGTGCGAGTCAGCAGGATAGCCACGTGGTTAATCTAAGAATGATCTCTGAAGAGAGTAGGGATTCCCACCAGGTATCTGCGTTTGGTATCACACACCGTTGGGAGAATAGACAGTGAAAGTGAGTAAAGGCAAAGATTCGAGTCGATACGGAGCTTGTCATTTGCAATGACTAAGCAAAACAAGATGGCGGATCCTTTGTTTATATCCCTGTGTTGCGATGACTTCCAGATCCTCGTAGCAGTCACATGAGTGTTGTGTGTGACAATTATAGACAAAGACTTTAAATTGGGGTGTAAGGATTGTACTGATGCATGTTATATAAAAATGACACTATAGCATATAAAAATACCCTGGTGGAATTGTTCTATGGTAGGCCTTATAGGGTCAAAATGGGAAAAGTGAGAAGTGGGAAGAATGTTGAATGGGAAGAATGTGGAAATATTTTTTTCTTCTTTAATTAGACAATTATAAAATTAATAAAAAATAACTGAGCCAATGATCATTAAATTATTCAACTTTTTAAACATCTTAATTGTAAATTGTAAGTTGTTAATAAATGAAAGAGACAAAATGTGTCAGCATGTTAATAAACAGCTCTAATTATTAAATTCTGGGATGAGAAGAAGAATCAGTCCATAAGTCAATTGGATTTGAGTTTTTTTTTTTTTTTTCAAAAGTATACAGTTATACCTCGTGCATTCGCATTTCTGTATTCGCGCCTTCACAGTTTCGCAAAATTTTCTGTGGAACCTAAATAATTTACATTCATGGGGTTTTTTTTCACACATCTGCGAAATCCTCAAAAAGCCTGGCATTAAACGATAACTGTCACACACTGCCCACGTCACCGCACGCCGACCCAGAAGGAGACTCACAATTTTTTTCCCTTAAAACTAAGGTTGCCTGTTAGTTCTCCCTGTCACTAGAGGGCAGTACAACTTGACTGTTATAAAGACGAAGAAGTAGAGAGAGACTGAGGAAGATTTTTGTCATTTTTCAGTTCCTGTAAGAATAAAATGCTCTTTGTAGCTTTGTGTTCAACTAAGTAAGTAAATTGAGACTAGATTTTCATTATATTTCAATAAATGTATTTTTTGTGACATTTTTGTTTGGTGGTGTGCCTTGTGATTTTTGTCGAAATGTGTAAAATATGTGCCATGGCTCAAAAATGTTGGGAAACACTGAATTAGGTGATACTGTACTCTGTTTTGACATCAAACATTTATTTTTAAGGGTAATATATTAAGCTAACTTTTAAATGAAATTAACGTGCTTTCGGAGCATGATTTGGGTCATATTTAGAATTTAAACTTTAGAAATAAGCATATATTAGCATTTTAAGTGACTCCACCAAACATTCGTGATTTTCCCACATCTGTGCCGGGGGCTGGAACTGAACCCCACGAATGCACGAGGTATTACTGTATTATAATTTGTCAGACTGTGGTCTTAATTAAATGTTGATGCGATGATCGCTTCTAAAAGGTGTGTCTGAATATACTGTGTAATGTTTGTATAATGTTGGTTTTTTTTCCACTGGGGGCCCTTATGAGGCAAGGGGGCATTGTAATGTCCCTAATGAGTGTGCTTAGTTGTTATGGTTCCCTAGCTGTCCTAAGATGGCATGGAGTCGGGCCTTAAGTCTTGTTCAACTGGGAAGTAAGTGAATTTACTTTTTTTTGCTGACATCACTGTAAATGGCACCACGGGTTTTAGGCTAAAGCCAAGAAAACCCATGCACTACTTAAAACACACTATACTGTATTCTGACCATATAGCAACATAGTGCAGCTAAAACCTTAATTTAATTCAAACAAAACATTAATCAAACAAGGTAGTGCTTGCATTTAAAAATGACAGTCAAACATCAAAATTTTACTATTGGCACTCATGACCATATGTATCACTGATCATTGCAGGACAAATGACACTAATAATAGTAACTCTCAAATGAAATATCATACTTTTCAGGCAGTTTGATGTACAGCTTATCTTAATCTGACTCTCATCAAACAGCACAAAGGTACAACACACAGCTTGAGGGAGTTCTAGCACAGCGAATTGTATGTTAGAAACTCATAATAACAATTCTTACTGCCTTCAATAATATGAGATCTATTTCAGATCTAGATGGAGAGACTCATCCAGTCTAATCCTTCAGGCTGTATTTGAGAACCTTGTAAAATGCAATTACTCGAATGGGAGGCTAGAAACTTGTAGCCCTGGAGGTTGCCAAGAGAAGGGAACCTTTTTGAATCAGAGGAAAGTTTCAGAGTTATTATTGTAAATGTCCTTGCTATATATTGATCAAATAGCAGTCAAATTGGTTAAACGTCAAAATTTTTTGATGATTATTGTGGTTCACCCTTTGCTGAGTAGTTTGACATTTATTTTCACAAATTATATTCACTGTCACCTATTTCCTGAGAAATAACCTTGTTTTTGCTTGCACAAACATGAATGGTGCCCTAGTGGCCAATTTGAGTGAGATTGTATTTGGTCCTTACCCAAAAATACCATACAAGTTTTGTGATGATAGCTTAATGGTAACTCTGTCAAATGAAAATCAATTGGCCATTGGTGGGTGGTTAAAAGTTTACAAATTTCAAATAATTTCAAAACCTTTTAAGTTTCTGTCATGAACACAGATGCTGCAGAGGATGAAAGAAATAAGAGGTTGATGCTGTTTTTTTTTTTTTTTTTAAATCAAGGAATCAAAATAGGGCAGCATGGTGGTATAGTGGTTAGCACTGTTGCCTCACCGCAAACAGTTTCTGGGTTTGATTCCTGGGTGGAGTTTGCATTTTCTCCCTGTGCCCTGTGAGTTCCTCTGGCCACTCCAGTTTCCTCCCACAATCCACATTAGGGCAACTGGCTACTCCAAATCGCCCATAGCTGTCTCCCTCTGTGTTAACCTTGTGATGCTTTGAGACCTGTCCAGGGTGTACCTTGCCTATAGCCCTAAATCAGCTAGGTTTTGCTCCAGCTTCCCCTATGGAGCCAGAATTGTGCCATAAATACTTGTATGTGTACCCGTAAAAAGAAGTTTGCTTGCACTGAAAACAATTTGTAGTTGCGCTGACAATACTTTGTATTTGCAAAATACTGATCAGATATAAGAGTCAAGTGATGTGTATTTGTATGCAATTTTTTAAAGAAAGATAGAATGGTTTTCAAATAAAAAACCTGTAGTGCGCTCTTGCAAATACCAACCTGCGAGTGTGAATTCACACTTGCGCACACAAATAATTTGGGCACTAATTTGACTAGCGCTTTGGCAGAAAAGATTTGCGTGTGTGTCCACCAATCAGATGAATTCATGTTCTAGCCAATCATAAGGCTGCAGGTAAGGTGACGACCAATCCAGGCGCCAGAGCATAACATTACGGAAAGATGGCGAGTAGTCAGAACGGGCCGGTGATTTCTGTTTTAAATAAATGTGACTGCTTAAATAAATGTGATTTAATTAAACAAAAATGTGGTGGTGTTGTACAGAATAAAACAGTAATGATATGGTAATGACTACGCAATTCATTTCACTCTAGTTCGCTTCTGTTGTACACTGGTGTTCTCCTCCATCAAAAATGCAGCCTTACACAGTTTTATATGTGTAAGAAACAGCACGGTTGTGTATTTCCGTTTGTCTAATTCTGTCTAGCTGGCTGTTTGAGTTCACATAACGTTTTTAAAATTGGCAATAAACTCTTTAAATACTATTAAAGTCGCTTGTTAAATCACTGAAACTCGCTGTTCCAGGTCTACAGAGACCATGGATGTATCGGTTTTTAATGGCTTACAATGCAAATCTAATAAAAAACAATAGATATGTTGGCTAAATATGAGTGCTGAAGTATTTTATTCCAACCATGCAGCTATAGGAACATATAAAAAAAAGTAATCCATGATGCAGTAATTATTGAGTAGTATGGTTATGGTATTATGCAGGACAACAGTGGTGTTGAGCAGGCAGTAAGGAAAATGATGTCTGTCATTGCAAACACTTTGGAGGAATCACAGAGGAGACCAGCTTCTGCACCAAGGATGCCTTTAGCCGTGACAGGCACACAAAACCAAGCAGCTGGTTCTGCCAGGATTGAAACGAGTGCCAGTGTAGCATCCATCCATCCATCTTCTTCCGCTTAATCCTGTTCAGGGTCGCGGGGCAGTGTAGCATCAATGCCACCAAATATGACAATGTAATATTTACAAACAGTAAATAAGAGATGATTACAGTTTCCTTTTTCCATTTTCCTTTCTGTCACTAGTGGGCAGATGGTGGCCTAATGGTTAGGGAAGTGTCCCTATAACCGAAAGATTGCTGGTTCGATTCCCAGGTTCGTTTTTTTACCCTGTGCTTTTTTTTTTAAGCACAAGACATTCATAGAGCCTCTCCAATGTCTGTGTTCATAGCAATATAGTGAAAAAAAAGTGAAAGTGATTCATTGTCATTATTTACACACCACAGCACGAAATAGGTTCTCTGCTTTTGACCCATACGTGAATCGTGACACACAGCAAATAAATAAATCAATCACGACATTATAATTTGCTGCATTATTTATCACAAGATTATATATATATATAATTATATATATATATTTTGTCATTTTGATTGCCGTAACCCTGACGTATGCCCAGGCACATATTGATATGGGGTTCTTAGCCTAGCTCTACATACTGACTCCTCCTGAAAAATGTAAATAAAGACAATATAATACAGTTTCAAATCATGCTCCCGGTATACTTACAGCGCTAAGGGACTGAATATTGGAGCCATATTTTGGCATTATTTATGGACATAGCCACTGCCATAGTCATATAGCCTATCAAATTATGCAAATCCTGTGATTTTTAAGTAAAAAAAATATCTTTGAGTCTCTAACTGTGCTGTTTCTTACACATATAAAACTGTGTAAGGCTGTATTTTTGATGGAGAACACCAGTTTACAACTGAAGCGAACTAGAGTGAAATGAATCATGTAGTCGTTACCATATCATTACTGGTTTATTCTGTACAACATCAGCACATTTTTTTTTAATTAAACTGCATTTATTTAATCAGTCACATTTATTTACAACAGAAATCACCGGCCCGTTCTGACTACTCGCCATCTTGCCTGCAGCCTTGTGATTGGATAGAACATGAATTTATCTGATTGGTGGACACGCGCGCAAATCTTTTCTGCCAAAGCACCAGTCAAATTAGTGCCAAAATTATTCAAGAGCACCTGGCTGCAGCTACTGTAAGGTGTGGAGCTCCACAGTAAGTGGAAACACGTCACCTCCACAGTAGGCGGAAACACGTGACCTCCACAGTCGTCGGGAACACGTGACTTCAAATTTGAATGCAGTTACCTTCACAGTAGGCGGAAACAAGTCACCGCCACAGTAGGCGGAAACACGTAACTTCAAATATGAACACAGTTACGTCGCACGAGAAATGTTGTTTTTGTGTTGTATCCCATATTGCAATATATTGGAATAAAAGGTTTAAAAAATATAGGATGTACTTAAAATAGATAAATTAAGAACAATCGACTTTGACAGCGAAAACTGAATTGCGTTTTTGTTACTGTTGATGTTGCTGAGAAATAAACATTCTAATTCTAAACATTTTAATTAATTAATTCAACATTCTATGCGTGACAGGTACAGGATGGCCACAACAACTGCCCGAGTCACACCAGGAACACACAATCCCTCCATCAGTGCTCAG
>JAOVYU010000063.1:825650-839389 GCA_025674565.1 Synodontis membranacea | reverse complement strand
CTCCACTGCTCTAGAGTCCAGTGGTGGCGTGCTTTACACCACTGCATCTGACGCTTTGCATTGCACTTGGTGATGTACAGTATAGCTTGGATGCAGCTGCTCGGCCATGGAAACCCATTCCATGAAGCTCTCTAAGCACTGTTATTGAGCTAATCTGAAGGCCACATGAAGTTTGGAGGTCTGTAGCAACTGACTCAGCAGAAAGTTGGCGACCTCTGCACACTATGTGCCTCAGCATCCGCTGACCTCGCTCTGTCATTTTACATGGCCTACCACTTCGTGGCTGAGTTGCTGTCGTTCCCAATTGCTTCTGACTGTGGAATATTTAGTAGCGAGGAAATTTCATGACTGGACTTGTTGCACAGGTGGCATCCTATCACGGTACCACACTGGAATTCACTGAGCTCCTGAGAGTGACCCATTCTTTCACAAATGTTTGTAGAAGCAGTCTGCATGCCTAGGTGCTTGAAGTTATACACTTGTGGCCATGGAAGTGATTGGAACACCTGAATTTAATTATTTCGATGGATGAGTGAACACTTTTGGCAATATAGTGTAACTCACATACACCAATCAGGCATAACATATGACCACCTGCCTAATATTGTGTTCGTCCTACTTTGCTGCCAAAACAGCCCTGACCTTTTGGACTGCAGTAGACCTCTGAAGGTGTGCTGTAGTATCTTTCATTAAGATGTTAGCAGCAGATCCCTTAGGTCTTGTAAGTTGTGAGGTGGGACCTCCATGAGTTGGACTTGTTTGTCCAGCACATCCCACAGATGCTCGATTGAATTGAGAGTCAACACCTCAAACTTCTTGTTGTGCTCCTCAAACTTTTCATGAACCATTTTTGTTTCGTGACAGGGCACATTATCCTGCTGAATGTACACAGCCATCAGGGAATTCTGTTTACATAAATGGATGTACATGGTCTGCAAGAAAACGTAGGTAGGTGGTACATGTCAAAGTAACATCTAGATTTTTTTTTTTTTTTTTTTTTAAAGCAATTTGAGCTACAGTAGCTTGTCTTTTGGATCAGACCACACTGGCCAGACTTTGCTCCCCATGTTCATCAATGAGCCATGACCCTTTTGCCGGTTCACTATTACTCCTTAATTGGACCAATTTTGATAGATACTGACCAATGCAGATTGGGAACATCCCACAAGAATTGCAGTTTTGGTGATGCTCCGACACAGTCATCTAGTCTTTACAATTTGGCCCTTGTCAAACTCACTCAAATCCTTACACTTGCCCATTTTTCCTACTTCTAACACATCAACTATTAAAACAAAATGTTCACTTGCTGCCTAATGTATCCCATCCATTAACAGGTACCATGATGAAAAGATATCAGTGTTATTCACTTCACATGTGAGTGGTCATAATGTTATGCCTGATCGGTATATGTTCATTTGATAGAAAAGGCACTTTCTGTAGCACTAAATATGAAGGTAGTAGATAAAATGAAGCTTTCTAATTTCAAAAGCTTGAAAAATGTTCTGTTGTTTTCTTTTGCTCATTTCTAGGCTACATATTTGCCTGCTAACACACAAGGTAAGCTAAATCCAGCTAAATCCAACATCATCAACATCACAGAAAGTGGCGATAGTGTCAAAATGACCGGAAATCATTTATTTGTGAGCAAATGTGAGCAAATAAGCATCTCTCGGTGGTGAGCAGTGATGTGACCATTGGCTTGAGAAACTAGTGAAATAACCTTGTAAATTTTGGTTCTGTACAAATCGTTCCCAATTAAAATGGATGAGAATCATTGTGGTGATGGGTTTCCATATTATTTAGGATGTGTTCATGTACAAGGAAAAAAACTAAGCATACAATCTCTAAAAAATAACGTCAGTTTTAATTTAAGACCACAGCTAGTAAACGTCCTATAAACTGCATGTTGAAAACCGACTTGGCATCAACACAAAAGTCACACCACACTTTTTAATTAGTTTATTTTTTTACTTTATCGCCTGCACATTTGTAAGATTTCATGGTTAACTTATACTATACTTGTGGTTGTATAAGCATAGTATGTCAGTTGGCACAAAGATACCAGTTGGCATGTCTGTCTGTTTGGTGGCCTCTTTAAATAAAGTTTGTAAGACAAAACTTTCTGAATGAATTTCATGTAGGTCAACAACAGGCCTGAAAAACAACAGCAAGCAGCTAAATAATAAGCTACAATATGCTATCACTGTATATTGTACACTGAAAACACCCTCATAATCATATGAATACTTTAGGCATAAAGATAGTAACAACATGCAACCACAAAACCACCCTTCAACAATAAACAATTAAAAATCCAGATAAGACAATAAAATGAAATAGTAATCCACAGACTGATAGAATAAATTAGTTTTTACCCTCTCCAGGAGTGGGTGACCAACAAATAATCACTCCAAAAGCAAACGTTTGTGAACCCATTATATTCTATATTTCACCTAACACATATTCCACATTCTTTTGCGATTCAGTTGATAGATTCACATATAGATGTCCTGAAATTGTCCTTTAGAATTTATTGGTGAAAGTCAGAATTTACTGTTCCATTAAAGACTGCAAGCTGTCCTGGCCCAGATGCAGCAAAACAGGCCTAAACCATGATACAACCATGTACATGTTTCACAGAAGGAATAAGGTTCTTGTGCTTTTCATTTAAACCAAAAAATTATATTTTGGTCAAATCCATCAACAAAACTTTTCTAATGTCCAGGTGATCACTAGCAAACTTTAAACAGGCAGCAATGTTCTTTTTGGAGAGCAGTGGCTTTCGCTTTCGAAACTATGCCACACACACTATTGTTGTTCAGTGTTTTCCTGATGGTGCTCTCGAACATTAACATGAGCAAGAGAGGCTTTTTGTTGCTTAGAAGTTACTCTGAGACACTATTGCCTGTTACACACCTTGCTTTCGGAGTGATTTTTGTTAGTCAACCTCTCCTGGAGAGGGTAAAAATGAATTTATTCTATCAGTCTGTGGATTGGTGGAGTACAAACTCTTCAAAGACCGTTTAGTAAACTTCAGCCTCGTGCATTAACAATTCGTTCTGAAGTTCTAAGAAAGCGCAATTGTTTGTGCCATAATACACTTCCACAAACTTCTTGTGACGATCAGACTTTGGTAGATCACTGTTCCTTAAATAAAACAGGGCACCCAATCACCTAATTTCAGATTAATCGCTAAACCACTCACAGATATGTAATATTGGATCATTTTCTTCAATCAAAAGTTACCAAGAATAATGTTTTGTCTCATTTGTTTAATTGGGTTCTCTTTTTTACTTTTTAGGGCTTGTGTGAAAATCTGTTGTTTTAGGTCATAGTTATATATTAATAAGTTTATAGAAAATTCTACTGTTCACAAACATTCTAGCTGTTTTTATATACACACATCAATCAGCCATTAAAAATGTTCAACATTAAAAACACCTAATTTTCTAAAATTCTAATTTTCTGTCTAAAATTCTGACCACTTGTGGTGTGGACTCCACAAAACCTCAGAAAGTGTGGTATCTGGCAACATCTTGTTAGCAGCAGATCCTTTAAGTCCTGTAAGTTGCAAGGTTTTCCAGGGATCTAATTTGTTTGTCCAGCACATCCCACAAATGCGCGATCGGATTGAGGTCTGGGGAATGTGGAGGCTAAATCGACCCTTTGAAATCTGTCAAGTTCCTCAAACCATTCCTGAACAATTTTTGCAACGTGGCAGGGTGCATTATCCTGCTGAAAGAGGTCACTGCCACTAGGGAATGCAGATGCAAAGAATGAGTGTACTTGGTCTGCAACAATGTTCAGGTAGGTGGTACAAGTCGAAGTAACAAACATATATGTAACATGTTTCCCAGCAGAACATTGGCCAGTGCTTGCTTTCTTCCCATATTGCATTCTCATGTCATCTCTTTGCCAACTAAGCAACGGAGCACTATGCACAGCAAGTTGCATTGCACTGTTTTGTCACCTTTCTTTCATCACCAAAATGAACTTTTTCAGCAATTTGGGCTAAAGTAGCTATTCTGTGGGATCAGACCAGACAAGCTAGTCCTCCTCATCCATCAGTGTCTAAGCTCGTGATCCTTGTGGATGAACGGACAAAATAACCATAGATCAATATGTATAATAGTAAGATACAGTCAAAACAAGCAGCCCAGCCAACCTCTTGACTTGAATCACGGTGAAAAGTTATGGAAGATTTGGAAATTGTTAGTTCAACGGGCCCCTTGTAACCTAGCAAAATTAATATGATCTACCGAGAAGAAAGGTCCAAAATTGACCCACAAAGCTGCAAAAACCTAATTATTTCTTACCATAGATGTCTATACAGACAGTAAACTAAGATATGCAAGATCGAACCAGGGACCCCGGAGCAGTGAGGCAGCAATCTTTAGATTGAGTATTTGCACCCTCCTTATTTCTGTTTAGGCAGCTTGTGATGTTTTTCTGCTTCGGTTCCTGGGCAACTTCCAGGATAATGAATTCTGCCCTTCAAAAGAAAATCCTACAGAAAAGAATTATTTTGTGATCTAAATTGGGTCTCAAGCACAACTGGGTTATGTAGCCAGACAATGATTTGAAGCACAAGAGAAATCCACATCTGAATGGCATAAAAGAAGCAAAAAGCAAAAAAAAAAAAAAAAAAAAAAAAGTCAAATTCATAACTTGAACCCCATTGAGGTGAAATAGCAAAACATTAAATGTTCGTGTTTCATGCTCAAAGCTCTACAGTGTGGTTGAATTAAAACAACTCTGAAAAGTGTTTCAATTTCATTAAATATTTTTGAGGTATGTTTTATAAAGCCAGAATGTTCTGTACTGTTAAGTAAATAACTGTCTGTCATATCTGCAACTTGCTTTGGTACAAACTAAAACAAGCTAAACAAACATCCTCCAAGTTGTTGATACCATATTTTTGACAGGGGATTTACCTGTCAGTACACCTCAAGCAAACACTTTTTCGTGGCACTGTATATGAGCAGTTAAAGAAGGTATCTTGAGTCACTTACTCTATCACAGAATATTTATTTAATTTCATCTTACCCTCAAGTTGTATTTTCAATATCGAAAGTGCCCAATTTGTAAAACTGCATTTATTTTTCTTACATGTATTAATGATTTTTCACTCAGAGACGGCACCAACTCAAATATGGAAAAAAAAAATTAATGAATTTAAAAAATTACCCTCAAGCCCCCCCCCCCCCCCGAAGGCAGAACAAGTTAACTTCATAGAAAAAAACCTTAAAAACAAAACAAAATAGGTGCCAAAAACACATACATAGATGTGTGAGGGAATACGTCATTTACAAATTTTAATACAATGATCACAAAAGCAGTAACAGACAACACAATTAGCAGGAAAATTACAATAATAATGGAACTTTAATTTCAGAAGGATGGTAATATGGCGATACGAACCAATGTATGGTACTGTGATAAAGCAGTATGTAAGAATAACTTGAGACTAAGATGTCAGTCTTGTTCAAGACTGTTTACAAGTACAGCCCCAGAATAACAACTTTGTAGGCTCTATTGTTGCCCCTCCTTTTTCTCTCCTGTGTCCATTCCACTTGAACTGCCAACATTGCCTTCTCTCTCTGATGCCATCTAGGAAAGATTAAATGTTGTGAATAGCAAGGTAAAGGAGTACCCACGCTAGAATTTTTTTATACTACTTGCATTCGTTGGCAAAGCAAGAAAAAAAAAATACTTAAAGTCTGCCACACTGCAAAAATAAATTAGTGCAAACTACCAAATAAAATACCTTTACCCTGGTGAAAGCACTAAGCATCCAGTGAAAAACATCCTCCTAACTGAAATATTCCTGAATGTTAGTAAGTAAATAGTTTAATAGTAAGTAAAAAGAAGTTTTTTAAAAAGGTTTAAGATTTTTTTTTTTTTTTAAAGATTTTGACAATCAATTAATAACAGCATTCAAACAAAATCAGTGATAAATCAACCCTTTGTACTTATAAAACTGAAACATTACATTTTATTAAAAAAACAACAACATAGAACAAAAACAAAATTCACCAGAAATTCACCAGAAAAAGAAGACCACAGTACAGTTCACTTAGTAATGGAATTTAATAATGGTATAACTTGCTGATCCATGCCATATACTGGACTATCTGGTGCAAAACTGCTCTAAGTGATTGGTGCTCAAGTGCAAGTTTTGGAAGTTGCACAATATGGCCAAACATTTGTGGACACCTGACAATCATACCCGTTACCTATATGTGGCCTGTTGCTACAATTCTGGATGCACACAATTATAATTGTATAAAAAATGTCAGTGTGCTGTAGCACGACAAACACAATGCCCGCAGGCAAAATGTCAAAATGGCCCACATTTGTCCCACACTGCTGTTCAACATTTCATACTATCCAGAATCCACAGCAGATCCATAGTGCACTAGAACTAAGGGCCTAGCTCTTGGATCTTACAAAATGCTGATGTGGTCAGGACAGAATTTGACAAACCTGCTATAACAATTTCTTGCACTAGAACTAAGGGCCTAGCCCAAACATGCTCCAGCATGACAATGCCCCTGTGCACAAAGCAATGGTTTGCCAAGGTTGGACTGGAAGAACTCAAATATCTCCAGAGAGACTTTGACCCTATTGAACACCTTCAGAGAATGCTGACAGCATTCCAGACCTACTCGGCAGACTTGAGTGCCTGACCTCACTAATGCTTTTATGGCCAAACACGCACAACCCCACAGCAACATTCCAAAATCAAGTGCAAAGCCTTCCCAGAAAAACGCAACAGACTGCAACATAAAAAACGAGACTAAAAACTGGAATGAGAGTGTTCAAAAAGCACATATTGTTGTGACACTCAGGTGCTCACAAACATTTAGCTATATTGTGTAGTTAGACAGCTTGCCTGGCTAGAACATTTAACTGACAGGACTGCATTGCCTATGACAATAGCTAATGATTTTTTTTATAGATCTAAAATAACTGTTTTAGTGCTGCATGAATCAAGTTCAGTCTTGGACTGAAGTCTAGTTTTGACCTCAACTTGTCTCAGTCCTGGGCACTGGTGTCACAGCTTTTGTATCTCTTATACATGTTCGTAGAAGCAATAAACCAAGAATCAATTTGAATTTTGAGGGTTTTAGGGCTGGGAATAATGTGCATGTTCTCATGGCTGTACCATTTCTTCTAAAACACAACCTTGATGTTATTCAAAGTAAAAATTCCAAAACTGAAGAGAACAAAGACTAGAATAACCTTAAAGTTTGTTAGTGTACGAGTGTATGGATATTTTCCAGTAAGAAATGAACAGTCTAATTTTAATGGTAGTTTAATTTTAATGAAGAGAGACAGAAAATCAACCAAAAATCCTGAAAAAACACTACATAAAAGTTACAACTGATTTTCATTTCATTGAGATAAATAAATATTTGATCAGAATACCACTTAGTACTTTGTGGAGAAACTCTTGCAAGCACAGCAGTAAGATGTTTCTTGTTGTTCGTCACCAGGTTTGCACACATCTCAGGAGGGATTTTGGCCCACTCCTCTTTACAGAAACTCCTTTAGGTTTCTTGGCTGCTGCTTGGCAACTCAAACCTTCGAGCTCTTTCCACAGATTTTCAATAGGATTAAGGTCGGGAGATGACCTTGGCTGTATGTTTTGGGTCATTGTCATGCTGGAAGACCCACCCAGGATCTTCAGTGTTCTGGCTGAGGGAAGGAGGTTCTCGTCCAAGATTTTATGGTACATGGCCTCATCCATTATCCCCTTAAGTTGTCCTGTACCTTTCTCATGATTATCCTCACGCCATGAGGCAAGATCTTGCATTGATCTCCAGATCAAGGGTGACTGATGGTTATTTTAATATTGCTTCCATTTTCAAATAATCATACCAACAGTTGTCACCTTCTCACCAAGCTTCTTGCTGTGATTGTCTTGTAGCCCATTCCAGCAAGTCTACAATCTTGTCCCTGACATCCTTTGAGAGCTCTTTATTCTTGCACATGGTGATGGAGAGGTTGTAATGGAAGAAACTGATTCTGTGGACAGGTGTGCTTTATACACATAAGGTTGTAGGGGATCAAACTTATTTGACTCAATGAAATACAAATCGGTTTATAACTTATGAAGTGTGTTTTTTTGAGATTTTTGGTCTGTATATTTTGGACTGTATATGAACCAGTCAGTTACCAATTTCATTTGTGTGTACACACAGAGCATTTACTAATTCTGGGTTAGGCCTCCCTTCACTCTCAGAACAGCCTCATTTATTTGTGGAATGGATTTCACATAATGTTGGAAACACCCCATCACATGAAAATGAGATTCAGCAGCCTTGTTTTCCTGTTCTTCGCTGACAAAAGTGGATCCCAAGGTAATCTTCTGGCATTGTAGCCCATCTGCATTAAGATCTGACTTGATGCTTTTCTGTTCCCCAAAATTGAACAGAGGGGTTTATTGGAAAGAAGCCTTTTGTAGCCTTTCATCAGCTCAAACCATTCTCCACTGGCCTCTCTCATTAACAAAGTGTTTCTGTAAAGAACTGCCTTTTGCTTTTTCTTTAGTACCACCATTCTTAGTAAACTCTAAAGTGTTAAGTGTGAGAAAATCCCAGGATATCAGTTATAGAAATACTGAAACCTGAAAACTGAAATATCTGGCACCAAATGTCATCATCAAAATCACTAAGATAAATTTTTTTTCCCCATTCTATTGGTTGATGTGTATATTACTGGCCTGTATCTGCATGATTTTATGCACTGCTGCCAAATTAACGGCTGATTACACAAATGCATGAGGTTTTACAGGTGTTAAAGTGTGATTACTGTCTTTATTCAATTTCTTTTTTAGTTTTACAGGGGAAAAGTATTACAAGTAGTATACAAGTAGTGTAATTACAAGTATTTTTACAATATTGCCTCCACTATTTATGCTAGTATTGTATCATATTAAATTCTGAGGACATGTTCTAGTGACATGCCAATTACCACAAAATACATGGGATACTTACAAAATACAGGCATTTTGTAAGATTCAATTGTGATTGATAATGAGAGGGTTAATTCTGGAAAAAGTTGAAAAGGTGTGAAAAATAACTCATCAGTTCTGTCAGAGGGAACACAGGCAAGATGAGAGAAATCAGGAATGAATAGTAGTGTTAACACTAATAACTTTAAGTGATGTGCAGAATGACGGGCTACAAAAGCACAAGACCATATAAGGCTCCACAGCCAAGAACAGGGATCCAAGACTACAACAAAAATGTTGCCTGGTCTGATTAATCTGAGTTTCTACCGTGACATACAGATGCTAGCATCAGAAATTTTGAGATGTGGCAGAACATTCACTGCATGAATGCACATTCATGCACATTCACTGCATGAATGTGCATCTGACAAATCTGCAAAAATTATGCAGTTATCCTGTAAAATTTTGTTGGATTCTTTGTAGTATACAAGGCATGAAGAACTGTGGCTATTCTAATAATAGAAAAGGGGACTTTTTAATTTTTTTTATTTGATAGAACACTTTTTTTATTTAATTTCCTAATAAAGTGACTGCTGATTGTATTTCAGCCATGTCTGCTACTGCCATTTGCCTGGAGGTCTGTGACAAGTGTAGTTAAACAATGCAGACCAAAGTTTATGACTGCACTGTGCACACCACTGAAAATACGCTGAAAACCGCAGTTGTGACTTATATATGGAATGTCTGAAAGCCATTTTATTCATTTGGCTACAAGGCTTGGGATAGAGAAATGAAGTGGTTCACAAAGCCTCACCAAGAATAGCTGCTTTTTTGCAACATAAGATCATGATTATGTTGAATAGTTCCAGAGGGCTGTGTTTGCCAGGATTTATGACTTCAGCAGACAGATTTGAAATCCAAGAAATATAGAGGAGCTTAATTTAATTTAATTTAAAGATTATTTCTCATCAGTGTGGCTTAGACAAAAACAGCCAAATACTACACACAGACTCAGTCACTGAGTCTCAAGACAAGGTGTTTCTCAGACTGACCTAATGCACTTTTGGCATTGCTTTGAAACAAAAGAAATAAAACAAGCCTTAGAGCTCATTATTGTTATTCATTATTATTGTTAATATACTAACAAACAGCCTTAAAGTAGTCCAGCTAAAAATGATCCTGTTCATAATTATTTTTCAGACCGTCTCATCCCTCTGTGATGGAAGGGGCCAAATGATGAATACCTCCTTTTGTTTTTTTTGTGATTCCTATTTTTTGCACATAGCACTCTTTACACTATACATTGTAACGTGACGTATCATAACCTTGATATATTGCAAAATAGAAAGAATGTGACAAATTAGATTATATAATACCTTCTTATAAGCCACCTCAAAGAGCTTCAGAGATGATTGCTGTAGGCTTGTTGCAGCCTGTTTGATGTTTTCACCAGTCTCGAGGTCCTTCCGCGAAAGCAGATCTCTCACTTTTACGATCTCATCCTGAAGCTTCTTGCACTGAGGAAAATTACATTAATTATAACTATTTATTGTGCTTTGTGCAAAAATGTGTATGTAGCAAACTGTGCTTTACCTCTTCAGTGGGTAGCTGGTCCTTAAACTCCTCCATCTTTGACTCAGTATCATGGACAATGCCTTCAGCCATATTAACAGCCTCAACACGATCCTACAGAAAAGACACAATTTTGAATGACTGAAATAGTGTTTAGAGTTCCACAAAGTCCACTTCAATAGGAACACCTGCTAATATATACATTTTTCCAGAAGGCTGTTCAGTAGAAGGGTGGAGGGTGAGGATGTCATCTGGCTTGAGCAAATTCTCTAAACTCACTGTAAAGATGAGAGATCTCACATTAACTTCTTTGGTACCTATAGTCTGTGTATATTAATGGAGACAAGAGAGTTCTTATAAAGAAGGTGTATACAGTACATCTGTCTCCACATGACCTCTGAAGATGTGCTCTGGTATCTGGCACCAAAATGCTAGCAGCAGATACTCTAAGTCCTGTAAGTTGCGAGATCAGACCTGTTTGTCCAGCACATCCATAGATGCTCAATCAGATTGCGGTCTGGGGAATTTGAAGGTCAAGGCAATATTATGAACATTTTGCTGTGTTTGTCAAACTATTCCTGGACAATTTTTGCAGCATGACAGGGCACATTATCCTGTTGAAAGGGGCCACGGCCACTAGGGAATAACTTTGCTATGACGGGATGCACTTGTTCTGGAAAAATTGGTGGAAATTAAGTGATCTCTGTACAGTAATACCTTGTGAATTCTCAGAGTTTGGTTCCAGACCCCGGCGCAGATGTGTGAAATTCGCAATTATTTGGTGAAGTCAACGAAAAATGCTAATAAATGCTTATTTCTAAAGTTTAAACTCTAAATATGACCCAAATCATGTTCTGAAAGCACTTTAATTTCATTTAAAAGTTAGCTTAATACATTACCCTTAAAAAAAATTTAATGGTTGATGTAAAAACATTAAAAAATTTCACTCATATAGTACACAAAGCATCTGAGCTCCCAGCCAGTCAGCAACGAGGAAAGGTAGTGGTGCTCTGTGATTGGCTACTTCCCACCCTTCCAGCCAGTAGCGTGTCACCATGGAGCCTACGCCATCACCAAAACAAACAGTACATTTTTAGATTATTTTTTTATTTTTGTGTTGAATTTATGTTATTGTCACGAGGTAGATACAGAGGCACTTCCTGCTGGCCCAATATAGTGCGGTTGGTGAACAGAGTAGGGAAATCCCACCAGGAAATCTGTGCTCATAACACACTGCACACACTAAGGGAATAGAGAGAGCGCACTCACACGGCCGATCAATGTGGAGCAGGGGAGTGCTTCGGTGAGGAGATTCGGGAGCGAGACGAGTAGAATCAGAGTAGGAGTTTTTGGGTGAAGAGATTCGGGAGTAGAGGCGAGTACAGTCCGAGTGGAATCGGGTATCGATAGCACGACATAGCTAGTCATAGTAGTATGACCAAGCAAGAGTCAAGATGGCGGCGCCGTGTTTATATTCCAGCGGCTGCGTCTACTTCCAGGTCGGCAAAATTTCGCGAACATGTGAAATCGCGAATACAGAAACGCGAATATGCGACGTTTTACTGTACATCATATATAATGGCAAATGCAAAATAAATAAATAAATTATATTTTAAAAAATACTTTCACAGGTCACTGTATATCTAATACCATACCTTCCTCTTTCTGTCCTCCTCTGCATACTTTTCAGCATTCTTAATCATGTTCTCAATGTCATCTTTACTGAGACCACCAGAGGATTGGATGACAACTGAAAAACCATTTAGAAACAAATGAGAATGATCCTCAAGTTCAACTGAGCAAATTTCAAAAATGAAATCCCCTGTAATGGTAAAGCTCAAACCTTACTTTGCTGTTCACGTCCAGTGCCTTTGTCTTTGGCAGAAACATGCACAATTCCATTCGCATCAATATCAAAGGTAACTTCAATCTGTGGGACACCACGTGGAGCAGGAGGGATGCCAACCTATTACCAGTCACAGATCACGTCCTAAATTAGTAATAGTTATGACACAATACTTATTTATCTTAAATGGCTGATAATGAGACAAAGAAGTGAAAATATCTAGGGCCATTTAATCAGCTCCTGTAAAAGCTCATGTAATGTAGGTAATTCGCATAAAGTGAAATATTTCAAGGGTTTTTTTTGTCTTGTGATGATTACGGCTTAGTGTTGGGGGGGGGGGGTGCATAAGCTAGTGGCTCTGCTTAGGTGTTACTGAAGCCTAGGTTTCTCATTTTACTCTTGCCAGTACCCCAAAGATTCTTGAGTTGGCCAAACCAGCACAGTAATATTATGATCAGGAAAGGATGTAGTAGCACTGTGGGCAATGTGCTAAGTCCTGCTGGAAAAGGAAATTTACTTAAATCTGAAAAAAGGACTTTTGACCACTGAGCAACAGTTCTGTAAGTTTTCTCCTTAGCCCATGTAAGGGGCTTCTGAAATGGTCTCTGGTGCAGAAGTGGCTTGATATTAGGAATGTAACAATTGTAGGCCCTTTCCATGTACATTTGTACATGGTTGCTCTTGATACACTGAAACCAGCTTGAGAAGCTGTCCCAAGTTCCTGAATCAACTCTTCTTGACGATCCTCTCAAGCCTGCCGTCATCCCTGCTGCTTGTACCTTTTCCTACACATTTCCACACTTTTCGCTTTCAGTCAACTTTCCATTAATTTGATAAAGCACCGTCACAGCAGTTGGCATAATGGTGGCTGTGTGTATGGAACTAGACTGAGAGGTATGGTATTTAAATTGTTTCACCAGTAATTTACACAAACTCGAAATAAAATTTTCTAAAATTTGAGATTTAAATTTTGAGCAGTATGCCATAATTATCGAAATTACAATAGAAAAATTCTTGACATTTTTATTTACGTGCAAGGAGTCTAGAAATATATATTATTTTCCACTTTCTTAAATAACGAATTTTAAATATTACACTTTCATGATACTATAATGACTTACCAGTGTGAACTGTCCAAGCAGCTTATTATCCACTGCCATTTCACGCTCACCTTGGCAAACTTTAATTTCTACTTGGGTTTGCCCATCAGCAGCAGTAGAAAACACCTGAGTTAATTAAAGAGAGTTAATTATTAAAGCCTCCTCCTAAATATTTTAACAACTATTCACAGCCTGAAGGCGGAGCAGTACGAGGAGGTAGGTAGATAATCAAAAGATCATATGTCTGATTTTTACTCAGCTC
>JAOVYU010000063.1:751583-764207 GCA_025674565.1 Synodontis membranacea | reverse complement strand
ATCTTTTCATGTTTGAAAAGGAAATGATATGACCGGAAGCAGTCTGTCATTATCTTTGACATGATTAGCATTAGCATTGGCGTTAGCATTAGCACTAGCATTATGAGGATTTGGGTGAGGATTTGGGTGCCTATGGGTGTCAAAGTGAAGGAGACATCTTCAAGGAAAGTATTTTTGGGTCTAAGCTATCTAATGGGACTCCTGAGTTGCCACAACAAGCCACCATTTGTCACATATAAAGCTTTCCCTCTGCACCAAATCTTATACGCCCACTTTTTGTCAGAATTTCACAGTGTCGTATTGCGTCTTTTATATATTGCTGCTTTTTCATAATTAAGGATGTGAATAGTTCTCACAGGTTCCAGTGTCATGACAGAAAAGCAGGTGTGCAAGTACTGATATGCTCGGACCCATAGGATCATAGAGAACACCTTTGGCAGGCGTCATGGCATCTCGTTGGAGGAGTTTTGGCCTTCCAATTCACTGCAGCCCACAAAATGTCATATACATGTCATGAAAAAAAAAATTCATGAAAGCCTGTGTGACTTTACACAACTATCTAACCCACAATGATATAGCAAATCCAAGGATCACCAGATGTTTCCCACACAGCTTCACAGATAGCACCACTGCAGACTGAGACATCTAGCCAGGAGAGTGGTGGGAAATGGTTTCCTTGAGTCAAGGAGACTGTCTGCTGGAAGAGCCACAAGGGTCTTTAAGATGGGTCAAAATTTAATTACTTTTTTCCAAACACTAGCAGGATGCTGTCCATGGCAAGATTCCATATTGCCTTCCATGGCAAGATCCCATTTTGCTTGCGACATTTGCATTGTGCATTTGCAAAAAAAAAAAAAAAAAAGCTGTGGGTGATTAATGTTTGATTGTTTTTCATTGTACATATTGGATTTTAAAGTTAAGATACATCAGTCCTTAGAAAAATTTGCGTAGAAAAATTTTATGGCATTGTTTGTCAGTAAATCTTATGGGCCACAAAAAAATGTTTATGTAAATGAAACTGGGACCCTTAAACTATCTGACAGTCTATGGTTGGGCAATCAATCATGTGCCCATTTATTGTGATTGACAACAGTTACACACCTCTGAGAAGAAGATGCAAAACATAATTCTTTTTGTGGCTTATATTTTCCTTAAGTTTTCAAAAATTTAAAACAGTAGAGAAGGTAACATTTAAATGCAATTCTATGCTAGTTGTGCTATTATTTTCTACCCATTAAATAAATGTCCTCACTTGTGTTCTGTGTATGTATGTGTTTGTCCATGTGTATATTTGTGTGAAGGAGGATATGAACCTAAATGAAGACCGTAAAGCCCCTCTGCGTGAAAAGGACCTGAGCACTAAACGAGAGATGGTTGTCCAGTACATCTCTGCTACAGCTAAATCTGTAAGTGTGTTATATTTTATGCTCTTTGTTTCAGGAGGCTAGTCTGGTTGGAAAATACAAAAATGTAGCATGGCAATACAGGAAAATTGTCCAATTACTACTTCTGATAAAATGATCTCTTTATTTTAAATATATTATTTTTTTTACTTTACCAATTAATTTGATTTCGTCCTGGCTACATTATTTACTGGCTCCACACACTTTTTGCAGCTGTTTTGTGTGCATTTTAAACCCTGATTTGTTCAGTTCTGCCAAACAAATTAAAAACAGGCAAAATAAATATTTCCAGGCTGTAGGGATGTGCAGTATACCAGTACTGTGAAAATACTGGTATTTAATATTTTTCAAACGGTACAATATCAAAAGTTTGCTCAGTTCGGTATTTCATCCGCTGTTCCGATTTTCACCACTATGCGGCAGTGTTGCGCAAACTGGCGTAAAACCGGCAAGCGTGATAACAGACAAACGGCGATGGATCACACAGATGAAACGCGCTCTACGCGTCCAAAATTAATAAATAACGAGAGTGGTGGAAGTGAAATATGGCATTACTTTGCCTACAAAAGTGATGAAGAGGATGTTTTTTTTGTTGTTGTTGCATTCTGGTTGCATTCACATTTTCTTTGTGATAAAGACTGAAAATATATTAAGAGATTACTTTATTTTAATTAGATCTCTTCAGTTTTGTTTCTTCTAAAATCAAAATTGTAGTTTTTATTATTTTTTTGTAACAATTTCTTTGCACAGCTGTTCATAGAGTTTCAAGCACTGTGTTTAATAAAACTGTTTTCAATTCACCTATATTTGCCTGTTCACTTTTTTTTTTTTTACCTATGGTATTGATTTAGTATCGATACCAAGGTATTAGATCCTAGTATCGTACCGTAGTCAAAATTGTGGTATCGAGCCATCCCTACCAGGCTGTCTTATTACTGAAACAGATAGTTCTATATTTTGCTTGCCATGTCTGAGGTGTGGTTATTGTTCATCAGTTTTATCGATTATTGTAGGTATGAAATTGACACACATACTACTACACTTCAAAAAATATCAAACATTTGTAAATATACCATACTTGTGGTGAAACGGTGCATTTTGCAATACTGATTTGAACATCATGTGGACTGTGAGCATTCTGACTAAATTCTGTGGGCATAATTATTAAAAATAAATTTGGACCTGTTCAGCGTCAAAGGCAACCAATGAATTGGCACCTTTAACTGTGACATGTAACGGGTCTACTGGTTTGTTGCAAGTCATGTTATAATTGCAGTGTTGCAGTAAAATAATGTTATATATTTGTTTGTGTTTTTTAATATTATTTTTTGTTTATACTTTCCTCTTAACCAATTCTCAACTGGGGTCGGTTTCCGGTTTCAAGGTATACCGCCGTTGGGAAAAAGTAACAGTTTCAAATAAAATATTCTGTCATATCAGGTATGAGCTGTTTTTGCATAACTCGTCAAAGAAAGTGCAGGAATCCCTCAGGTTGAGTGCAGCATAGAGCAACATGACCCCTCCCCCTCCCCTTCTAGTTGGTGCAAGCAGTAAGTCAGTTGTGTGTGATGGCTGTAGGAGGTGAACTCCCAATGTCTTCTTGTTTGTGAAATTTTCTGGTACTGAAAAAACACAGATGGCCATGGCTTATAGGAGGAATGTATGCTCTACTTGCAAACGGTGGCTGCCAGAGGAGGCAATCTACAGGAGCGCCACCCATCACCTTTTGCCAAATTTAATGTAATGCTGTCTTGGGTAATGAATGTTTGCAACCAGGTACGAGAGGCAGTGTGGTAAGGCACACTTGCCAAGGCAGAAAACATTATTTATTATTATTTTATTGTTTGTTATTTAAACTTGGCATATATATATTTACTAACATTCCAAATATTCTATATGTTGTTTGAAAATAAAATTGATTGTGTTCAGAGGAAAAAAGTTGTTTTTTCCCCCCAGACATTTAAAGGTAGTATATTTTAGAGCTGTAATTGCAATACCGCAAAACTGTGAAACCATTTGCTTAAGGTTATGAGATTCTCAAATTAAGTAAATTAAGTAAATTGAGACTAGATTTTCATTATATTTAAAAAAATATACTTTTTGTGACATTTTTGTTTGGTGGTGTGCCTTGTGATTTTTCTTATGTGAAATATGTACCGTGGCTCAAAAAGGTTGGAAAACACTGAATTAGGTGATGCTGTACTCTGCTTTTACATCAACTGTTTATTTTTTTAAGGGTAATGTATAAAGCTAACTTCTAAATGATTTAGGTCATATTTGGGGTGAAATAAGCATTTATTAGCTTTTTTAGTGACTCCACCAAACATTCGCTATTTTCACACATCCGCGCCGGTGTCTGGAACCTAACCCCGTGAATGCACGAGGTATTACTTTAGATACATACACAAAATTATGTATGAATATATAGCTGTACACAGATCACTCATATCACTACTGACAGGTGATGTGAATAACACTGATGATCTCTTCATCATGGCACCTGTTAGTGGATATGATATATTGGGCAGCGAGTGAGCATTTTATCCTCAAAGTTGATGTGTTAGAAGTAGGAAAAAATGGCAAGCAAAAGGAGTTGAGCGAGTTTGGCAAGGGCCAAATTGTGATGGCTAGACGACTGGGTCAGAGCATCTGGGTCAAACTGCAACTCTTGTGAGGTGTTTCTGGTCTGCAGTCGTCAGTATCCAAAGTGGTTCAGGGAAGGAACAGTGGTAAACCAGTGACAGGGTCATGGGCAGCCAAGGCTCATGGATGGGAGTGAAGGCTGGCCCATGTGGTCCGATCCAACAGATTACCTACTTTAGCTCAAATTGCTAAATAAGTTAATGCTGGTTCTGAAAGAAAAGTGTCAGAGTACACAGTTTTTAATGTTTGCTTTGTGTGGGGCTGCATAGCTGCAGACCAGTCAGGGTGTCCATGCTGTACCCTGTCCACCGCCAAAAGCACCAAAAATGGGCACATGAGCATCAGAACCGGACCACATCGCTATGGAAGAAGGTGGCCTGGTCTGATGAATAACATTTTCTTTTACATCAAACATAAACAAATAGTATATGCCCCTTCCTGATTTCTGATTTCTTTTTTTATTTATTAAGGAAAAAAACGATCCAAAGCTACATATATATTAAACCTCCAGATCTACTTCTTTCCTAATAAAAAGCTATTAACAAAAGGCTTGACTAAACAGGTATGTTTTCAGTTAAGGCTAAAACACAGAGGGCTGTTCCTTAACTGTGGGGCTTTGTAAGAGAGGGATCTCTCCCGTGCTGTAGCCTTTAGTATTTGGGGTACCAATAAATAGAAACAAAAGTTCACTTATGTAATGTGCTCAGTGCCTTAGCAGTAGCAGTATTTTATGATCAATGCAAAATTTGATTGGGAGCCAATGCAGTGTAGATAAGATAGGGGTGATGTGCTCAAATCTTCTTGTTCTAGTAAAGACTCTCACTGCTGTGTTCTGGACTAAATGGAACTTGTTTATGCACCTACTGGAACATCCAGACAGAAAGACATTGTAATAATCTAACCTAGAGATAACAAAAGCATGAAATAGTTTTTCTGCATTTTGCTGTGACATCATATTTCTTATCTTAGCAGTATTTCTTAGATGAAAGAATGCTGTCCTAGTAATATCTTGATGAACTTTAAATGAGAGACTGGGCACCTGCCCCTTTCCTCTTGCGTACCCCAAGTGCCCTTTTCTTGAGGCATTTTTTTTTTTTTTTGTGTGTGTGTGGAGTCCTTTCTGTGCCCCTCAACAATAACATTTAACTATTAATTACGATTTTGCTAAATAAAAGGATCTGGCTTGCATCAGTCACATGATGAGCATTAACCAATCATTAACCAATGCTCACACGTGAGGGCAGAGCGCGCTGGTTACGAGCCAGGAACGAGCTCGCAAAGAGCACGCGCAGTTTTACCAGTTCTACTACACAAGTAGTGGTGGTCATTAGCAGCTAGCTAACTGGGTAAGGGTGTCATGGTCTGTAACTCTGTCCGCCACTTTAGTGAACACATTTTTAAAGTAAGTTACAAGGCTTTTCCCTGACTTTCTGGAGGGCTTATATTTCACAAAAAAACTATCTCATATGCATATCCACATAATTATGGATTATTATAGTTACGATATTAAAAAAGTATTTTAAAGAAAATACGTTAAGAAACAGATTATATTAGTTTTATATTTCAAATATGACAAAATGCTGATTTTACAGCAGCAAAATTATTGTATCACTACAGTTTTATGTATTTACTGGTTCTATGTGCCCCTTTTTCACTTTGAGCACCCGCCCCTTCAAACATCTCTGCACGGCCCTGACCAATTGTATACCTAAAGTTATGGAAAAGTCGGGGGAATCTGATTCAGAAGTAGCAGTATAATAAAATAAACAATTATGTAAAGATTAGATTTTTTTTTTAAACATTAAATTTCCTCGCAGGCACTCTGGGTGGGGTTAAAAACGTCAGACGCGACATGTAGTTTTGGGATGACGTGCGGGTATCCAACGTTTCACTTGCAAAATGCCAGGTAAATGTCGCTTTAACAATAAATGGCTTCATTTGGATAAATATAAGACTATATATAAGGCTTGAAAAAGACAAGGACCCGGGATGTGCCAAATGTCGACTGTGTAGTGAAACTTTTGATATATCAAACATGGGAGATGCAGCCCTATCTAGCCATATAAAGGGGGCTAATCACCAGGTTGCTGCTACGTGTGAATCTTCTGTCAGCCCCATCACCAGCTTTTTCCCTCACAATGCCAACGCAAGACCCGCTGCCACCTGCAGCACCTCCCTCTCGTCCACCTTCAAACAAGGGACCATTTCAGACACCGTGTCCAGAAATGAAGCCCATACAGTTTTCAGCTTCAGTTCAGTTTTCAGCTTTATTTGTCATATACAAGTTAGCACAGTGTCAACATTGCAATGAAATGTGATTGACGAGCAGAAGTCAAGTCTCTCAGCAATATAGTAGAAATAACAATATAAAGTTAAAAAGTAAAAAAAAAATGTATTAAAAAATATAAAAGAAATCTTAAGCACTAAAAATTACAATTTCCAAGACATAAGAAAGAAAGAAAAAAAAAAAAGAAATGTAACCGTTGGCATGTATTGAGGTGGGGGGGCAACGTTACAGCTGGATGGCTGTGGTCCTTGATGAAGCTGTGTGCTTTGCAGAGGCACCGCTGGAGATAAATATCCTGAATAGCAGGAAGCCTCATGCGTGTGATGTGCTCTGCTGCCTTCACCACTCTCTGTAGTGATTTCCGGCTGCTGGCAGAGCAACTACCATACCAAACTGTAATGCAGCCTGTCAGCAAGCTCTCGATTGCACTCCTGTAGGAATCTGAGGTGATGTTGGCGTTCATGCCAAACTTCCTCAGCCTCCTCAGGAAGTAGAGTCGCTGGCAAGCTTTTCTGATTACAGTGTCTGTGTGAAGGGTCCAGGAGAGATCCTCGGTGATGTTAACTCCAAGGAATCCGAAGTTGCTGACCCTTTCGACCTTGACACCGTTGATGTGGATGGGCTGGTGTTCCCTGACTGGTCGTTTCCGGTAGTCCACTATCATTTCTCTTGTTTTGCTGACATTGAGAGACAGGTTATTATCCAGACACCAGTTGTATAGTGCCATCACCTCCTCTCTATAGGCCATCTCATCGTTGTCCGTGATTAGGCCTATGATGGTTGTGTCATCCGCAAACTTGATGATGTTGGACCTATGTTTAGCGACACAGTCGTGTGTGAACAGGGAATACAGGAGGGGGCTAAGCACACATCCCTGTGGCGTTCCTGTGTTTAAGATGTTTAAGAGTCGCTCTGTTTGTTCGATAGGCAAACTGAAGAGGGTCCAGCGTGTCAGGAAGGAAGGAGCAGATGTGACCTTTGACCAGCCGCTCAAGGCACTTCATGATGACTGATGTCAGCGCAACAGGGCGGTAGTCATTCAGACAGGAGACCACTGCTTTTTTTGGGATAGGAATGATGGTGGATGTTTTGAAGGAAGTAGGGACCACCGACTGCCTCAGGGGGAGGTTAAAGATGTTGGTAAACACCCCTGCCAGCTGGTCAGCGCACGCTCTGAGGACCCGGCCTAGGATGCCGTCTGGTCCCGGAGCTTTGTGAGGATTGACCTTTTTGAAAGACAGTCTCACATCTTCCATTTTGAGTATTAGAGTTATAGCCTCACTGCCCACCTGAGGATAAAGGACCTGCTCTTTGTTGTCTGCATCAAAACAAGCGTAGAAGTTGTTGAGCTCATCTGCAAGAGACGTGGTGGGCTGAACACTGCCTGTGTTTTCCTTTTTGTAGTCAGTGATGCAGCCAGTCCATTTCACAATCGCCTGGTGTCAAAGCTGTGGTAGCTGGACTCCACTTTGTCCCTGTAGTCCTTTTTGGCCTTTTTAATGGACTTTCGGAGGTCATATCTGGCTGCTTTATATGCATCAGCATCCCCTGAGTTAAAGGCAGGGGTCTGCACCTTGAGCTTAGCATGAATCTCCCTATTTACCCAGTGTTTCTGATTTGGATATTTGCATACGGTGGTTTCAGTAATGACATCGTCCATGCATTTTCCAATATAACCTATGACAGAGTCTATGAATTCATTGATGTTTCCATCAGCTGCATTCTCATATATCTGCCCGTCAGTTGTCTCAAAGCAGTCCTGTAAGACCCCCTTAGCCTCACTGTCCCATTTGTAAATGTCCCTGGTTTTTTCCTGTTTAAGTCTTTGAGCAGAGGTAGAGGTACTGTGGGCGTTAAGGATGGCAAATTACGTGATGTGGCATTAAGGTGGCAAATTACGTGGCAAAAAGGGCGTTAGGGTGGCAAATTACGTGGCAGTAATGCCCACAGAGGTACTGTGGGCGTTAAGGTGGCAAATTCTCGCTTTTTTTTATAAATCGTACGAAGACACGAAGACGGTGAATGCAATTGCTTGTATATACAGTTGAAACCAGATATTTACATACACTTCAGAAAAAAACACCAAACTTTTTTTTTCTTTACTGTCAAACATTAAATCAGAGTTAACTTTTTCTGTTTTAGATCAATAAATATTAACATTTTTTGCATTTGTTAAATTTCAGAATCGATCGAGGGAGAATGTTTATGTATTTCTTTTTATCACTTTCATCAAATCAGAAGTATACATACACTAAGGTTATTGTGTCTTTAAACAAAAAGAAAACTCCAGATGACTCCATTCTGACCTTAAGAAGCTTCTGATAGGTTAATTAATTCCATTTGAAGTAATTGTTGGCACACCTGTGGATGCATATAAAGGCACACCTCATCATGGGAAAATCAAGAGAAATCAACCAAGACTTAAGGAAAAAAATTGTGGACCTCCACAAGTGTGGCTCATCCTTAGGTGCAATTTCCAGATGCCTAAAGGTCCCATGTTCATCCATTCAGACAATAATACGCAAGTATAAAAAACATGGGAATGTACAACCATCATACTGCTCAGGAAGGAAATGGATTCCTAGAGAAGAATGTTATTTGGTGCGAAATGTGCGAATCAACCCCAGGACAACAGCAAAAGACCTTGTTTAGATGCTGGCTGAAACTGGTGTCATTATCCAAAGTAAAACGAGTCCTGTACCACTATGAGCTGAAAGGGTACTCTAGGAGTAGAAAGCCATTACTTCAAAATCACCATTAAAAAGCCAGACTACAGTTCGCAACTGCACATGGGAACAAAAATCTTAATTTCTGGAGACATGTCCTGTGGCCTTAGGAAACAAAAATTGAACTGTCCAGCCATAATGATGAACGGTATATTTGGAGGAAAAAGGGTGAAGCTTTGAAGCCTGAGAACACCATTCCAACTGTGAAGTATGGGGGCGGTAGTATAATGGTGCGGCGCTGCTTTGCTGCAGAAGGGACTGGTGCACTTCACAAAATAGATGGCAACATGAGAAAAAAAAAATATGTGGATATATTGAAGCAACATCTGAAGACATCAGCCAGGAAGTTAAAGCTTGGGCGCAAATGGGTCTTCCAAATGGACAATGACCCCAAGCATACCTCCAAATTAATTACAAAGTGGCTTAAGGACAGCAAAATCAAGGTATAGGAGTGGCCATCACAAAGCCCTGATCTCAATCCCATAGAAAATTTGTGGTCGGCACTGAAAAGGCGAGTGTGAGCAAGAAGGCCTACAAACCTGACCCAGTTTCACTAGTTCTGTCAAGAGGAGTTGGCCAAAATTCCAGCAAACTATTGTAGGAAGCTTGTGGAAGGATACCCGAAACGTTTGGCCCAAGTGAAACAGTTTCGGGGCAATTCTGCCAAATACTTAGGAAGTGTATGTAAATTTTTGACTGATGAAAATAATAAAATAAAACATTCCATAAAATTCTTTCTCTCTTTATTCTGACATTTAACAAATAAAAAAAGATATGTTAAAATTTATTGGTCTAAAATAGAAAATTTTTTTCTCAAGTGTATGTAAATATCTGGTTTCAACTGTATATACTTTTGGACTGGCACCTTACTTTAAGAAAAAGACTTTGCCGAAATATCGAAGCAAAGACTGTACCTGATGTTTGATGAAATTCTGGATTTCTCACTATTTACAGGCTAAACAGTTAGATATGCAGGTGAGACTATGGAACGGACCCGAGGTGAAAGCTAAATACATTGGGTCAGAGTTTATGGGGCATTCGACAGCACAAGATATCACAGAGAAAATGTATTATTTGCTTTCAGACATGGGAATCGCAAATCTCGCTCAAATCTCAATGGACGGTCCTAATGTGAACTGGAAAATATTCGAAATGCTACAGAAGCAAGTGCAGAATGATGTTGGGAAGTCGTTAATTAACATCGGTTCGTGTGGATTGCATATATTAGACAACGTGTTTAGAGATGGATGCAAATCCACCGACTGGTAAGTTGAACACAGACTCTCTAGCCTGTACTGGTTGTTCCATGATTGTCCTGCTCGTCACAAGGATTTCATGATGGCGACCGGCTGTAGTGCGCCAATGCTTAAATTTTGCAATCACCGTTGGATAGAAAATGTCAGTGTATCAGAAAGGGGAATGCTTCTCTGGCCACGTGTCAAACGCTACGTTGAGATGGTAGAGAGAGGAGAACTACCCAATCCAAATGTGAAGCCATATGAAGAGGTGAAGAATCGCTGTCCTGATCCTCTCTCTCCAGTGAAAGTGGGGGTATTTCAGAGCATTGCAAGAGAAATTACGACCTTCCTTACCCTGTATCAAACAGACAAACCCATGCTGCCATTCCTCTGCCAGGACATGCACAAACTAAATAAAGGTATGTATTTATCTGTATTCTGGTGAAATATATGTATTGATTAGCATATTACTGAGTAGCACATTTTCTGAAATAGTGATACATAAGCTCCCTCTAGTGGTACACTAGTGGAAAACAGTTCATCTATATATATAAAAAAAAAATTTCACATTTGAAACGGAAATGACATGTGACCGGAAACAGTGTGACTATTGCTTACATCTGATCTATTTCTATTCTATCTATATATATATCCCTGGACGTGACGCTTTTGGTGCATTTATCCAATCACCGTCCAGCTTTTCTGCAGTGAAAAAAGCTCCTCTGTGCATGGCCGTAGAGATCCAGTGAAGCTGCGCTTCAGGAGGGTTTAATGCGCTATGCTGCACGGAAATGTATGACAAGAAAGTTGCGTCAAACAATCTACAATAAATACCTGATTTTGAACAAGCTAGTCATGAAGTTGAACGCGTTGTAGCGCACTTTTATTAAAACCAATATAAATACGAAATATAAATACGCATATATGAGCATTTATTTTCTGACATAGTAGAGGAAGCGGAGCTTCCCTTGTAGTCTTAGAGCAGTCGCCACTGGCCTGTAGTTGGATACCTGACAAGGGTTGAGGTCTTTTTTTAATCAGGGCCTTGAAAAATGCTAGTTTAAAGGATTTAGGTTCATAGTCAGTGCTAAAGGAAGAACTGAATATATTTTTAAAAGGAGTTTAATTATTTTTTGTACTATCTGTTAGAGGCACGATCATTTGCGGATGGGTTTTCCAGGTCAGTATTTAATTTTTTTTCTCAAAGATATTTTTATTAAATTGAAACAACGAAGAAAGAAAGTACACAGAAGGTTATTCCACAATAAGTAAATAGGTTTCACAGTGGTTGCTTATAGAAAAAAAAAAAAGACAACAAGCTGACAGTAAAATACAGCTCAATAACGCATTCACATACTATCTTTTTATTATTTTTATCAATTTACCCTTGCCTCTCCCACAGAATAACCCTATCCTCAAGCCAAATTTAAATGAAAATAAATGAATAAATAAATAAATAAAGGAAAGGGAAAAATAAATGAAAAACACAGGACCTTTACATTGCTACGGATTTATTGAGTAGTGATGGAAGTCGCCCCACCTTGTAAAACTTTCCGCTGGTATTGCGAATCGAATAACAAATCTTTTTGAGGCTTAAATAACACATAAGGGTGCATGGGTGGGCAGAGCAGCACCCTTCCATCTTAATAGGATCACATGTCTAGCTACAAGGGAAGCGAAAGACAATGTACGACACTGTGACGAGGTCAAACGTGTGTCAGCGTCCCCAGTGGTGCCAAAAAGTGCAGCTAATGGATTAGGATCTATATGGTATTCAGAAATTAGGGACAAAGTTTTCTTTAGGGATAAAGATTCTCCAGAATCTTTCGAGATAAGGACATATGGATAAGGGAAGCCTCCTCACTCCCACATTTATCACAACAGGGGTCCACATTCAGATAAATACGAGATAATCTGACCATGGACATTTGGAACCTATGCACAACCTTAAATTGTAGAAGACAGTTCCCAGGCCATTTTAATCCTGTCCATCGAGGAACCTTTCGTACTCGCCAGTTTGAAGCATGTGTTCAGGCAGTTGGAGTGCACACTGTCATTAGCATACCAAATACTAAGAAAAATTCATGTAAATATTTGTGAGATTCGTCTTTTCATTCAAGTTATTTTTTATATCATTTGTAATGAAAACCTTTCTGTAAAATTGAAAAAGAATGCCAAACAGAAGCTCTTACATTAACGGTTTCACTAGAGTATGTATATACTTGTATACCTGTATCTATGCAGTTATCCCATTAGCTAATCATGTGGCAGTAGCATAGCACAGTGCTTATACACGTGTGTGTGTGTGTGTGTGTGTGTATATATAT
>JAOVYU010000063.1:669188-681177 GCA_025674565.1 Synodontis membranacea | reverse complement strand
CACATAAGATAAATTTATAGATTCATAAATTCAGAAGCAGAATTTATATATTTTTGCAAAGTTGCTTTAAGACAAAGTCCATTGTTAAAAGCACTATACAAATAACATTGAATTGAATTACTTCTAGAAATTGTTAAGTTGCTAAACTGGAGCTAGAGGTTTGCTTTTATAAAAATAAAAAAAAAAGGTCAGAATGAGGCCTCTCCTTCAGCAGGAACAGATGCAAGCATCATGCAAGAATGAGATCAATGCAAATACGAGAGTTCACTTCCTTTTTGAGGGAGCGAGATGAGGAAGGGCAATGTATGATTTGTATTGTATTGGAAAAGAGTTCATCTCCTTGTCACTTTGTAAATCTTGTCATGCTCTACATTGTTAAATATAAATTATTTTAAATATTCATATATTCTCTGTCTACCCATTTTAAATGGTTATAATATCAATAGGCAATTGATATGCTTTATTTAACATTTAATATAATTCTCTTGAAAATAGGAAAAATTCACCCTGTAGAATCTATATTAAACATGCTCATTTTGGCATGCCTTATATTTAAATACAGTGCCTTCCACAATTTTTGGCACTCCTTTTAAAGATAAGTTAAAAGGGTAAGAAAAAAATCCACATTTTGGTAAAGTACCTTCATCAGCACACAGAAAAAAATTAGAAAAATCCATTGTTTAATTGAAATAAATTTATTCAGAGAAAAACAGGTCAAGAATCACCAAGAAATAATTTATTTTAAACAAAAAACCTGCCACAATTATTGGCACCCCTAGAAAATATTGTGAACACAAGGTAACTGAAGCATGTTCTCTATTTAAATTGTACATTTTTTAGTTCATTGGAGTATGTAGGAACTTTCAAGCTGTAATCCATGACTTCCTGATTAACTGGGGTACAAATATGAGGTAACACAGACGGCAAATTCTATGGCATCACATCAATTCCAAAACTAGAGGGCGCAAAATGGCTTGCTGCAAAAATTTCACGGGCGTAACTTTCAAAGCTGCGAGTGCAAATGTGAAACTCGAGAGCACAAAATAAAGAATCTAGTGTGCGGTTGTGATAATATTGTGCGCAAACTGTATTTTTCCTCTCTCGAATGTCTTTTTTCCTCTCGATGTGTTAAAGTAGATTACCGACGAGCGGCTTTTTTGCTCGAGTGAGATTTTTACATGCGCGAGTTAAAAGGGGCGGGGTTTGGCAGTTTGGGGGCGGGGTTTTGGCTGTTCCGGCCTGTGAATCCTATAGGCCGATGACTCCTGGTTTTGTGATTGGCTAAAGAAAGTTCCTACAGAAAGACCGAAGATGTCGGAGGAAGAGGAACGACAACAGGTAGGTTACACGCAAGTTATAGTTTATCGACCTTATAATAATAATTTAATAGTTACGTCTTTTAATAAGCACGCAAAATGATAAAGTAATCAACGCATTTGTCACACACTCATAAATGTTATAACGGTATGTTACCACAAGGCTAGAAAGCTAATATCTAATATCTAATATTAATATCTAATATCTAAAAGCTAATATGAACTAATATCTCCACAGGCACACTAACATGACGGGACAGTGCATTAAGGAGATACAGTTCCTGCCTACATGTAAACTCCATGAAATCTAAATCTTTTCCCAATTCTCTGCCCAATTTTCAATTTAGACAGGAGCCTCAACAGGATCTGTCTTTTCAAAATGTCCTGTAAAGACAGATGAAAACTACAATAGGAAACTAGTGCCAAAGCAGCTGATGGTCTAGCGATATAATTTGGTATAACTACATAATCATCCATTACGTTTTGTGCTTTGTTGATCCACTGATGGAAGATGGTACTGAGAAAATGGTAAAAAACCGTTATAGCATTTATGAGCGTGTGACAAATGCGTTAGTTACTTTCTATAACTTGCGTGTAACCTACCTGTCATCGTTCCTCTTCCTCCAACATCTTCGGTCTTTCTGTAGGAACTTTCTTTAGCCAATCACAAAACCAGGAGCCATCGGCCAATAGGATTCACAGGCTGGAACAGCCAAAACTCCGCCCCCAAACTGCCAAAACCTGCCCTTTTCAACTTGCACGCGTAAAAATCTCACTTGAGCAAAAAAGCCGCTTGTCGGTAATCTACTTTGCGCGCGAGGACATTTAACACATCGAGAGGAAAAAAGACATTTGAGGAAGGAAAAATACAGTTTGCGTGCAATATTATCACAATCATATTATTTGTGCTCTCGAGTTTCACATTTGCACTCGCAACTTTGAAAGTCACGCCCGTGAAATTTTTGCGGCAAGCCATTTTGTGCGTTCTAGTTTTGGCATTGATGTGACGCCATAAAATTCCCTTAGTCATCCATTGATATGGGAAAGCTAAGAAAACACACAAACCAAATGAAGGACAAATATGTTGACTTTTATAAGTCAGTGAATGGTTTTTAAAAAATTGCTACTTGCCTGAAACTACTGTTAGGGCAAACTTGCCTGGAAGAGGACCCAAGTTTATATTGCCCCCATGTATAGTGAGGAGGATGGTAAGAAAGGCAAAAAAAAAAAAATCCCCAAGGATCACTGTTGGTGAATTGCAAGAAAAAAAGGAATATTTGGGGGATACCAAGTCTCCAAAACTACCATCAGACACCACCTCCATGCTAACCATTATTTGGATGTTATGCCAGAAAAAAGCCTTTCATTTGTCAGCTAACCACAAATGTAATTGCGTAGAGTTTACAAAACGATACTACAACTGACTGGAAAAATGTTCTATGGTCTGATGTAACTTGAGAAAATGGAGCTTTGAAAATGGAGCTTACTGGCAATAAACACTTGAGATGGGTTTGATGCAAAAAGATGTATGGCTATAATGAGAGAACCTCATCACAACTGTAAAATAGTAAAGGTTTTGTGATGTTGTGGGGCTGTTTTTCCTCCAAAGGCCCGGACACCTTGTTATAGTGGACATTTTAAATTAAATTCAGGTTGCCTCTGTCAGCAAAATAAAACTAACTATAGAATCAAGACTTTGCCACTGCCATCTCAGTCTCCTGACCTCAATCCCTTTGAAAACCTGTAGGGTAAGCTGAAGAGGAGAGTGCAGAAGAGAGGGCCTAGAAGTGTGCTTTTGTTAAAAATTTTAATGAATTTTAATTAAAGTTTGGATTATTATAATTTTTTCAGTGTAAGATCAAGCTACTTCACCAAAGGAGGTATTTTTTTCTGACCCTTTTCACTAATCTTTACAAGGGGTGCCAATAATTGTGGAGGGCACTGTGTATATGGCACAGAATTAGACTGATCTTTTGCTAGCCACATTTCATTGAAAAGGGAGGAGTACACTTTATACTTAAATTTGTAATTCAGTTTCAATGAACATTCTTCGAGATGTCATTTCTTGACCCTACAGAGCACAAACACCTATACAGTAATGTGAGTCATGAGTCATTAGTGCTTTATTGGAGACAGAATAGCAGCTTGTTTAGCACTAACCAGAAAATCGTATCAAATTAGAAATTATAATTTTTATCATTATTTTGACGAGCTGTCATATTTTTCCCATTGATTGTTAAAATACAAAGGAAAAATCTCCCAAGAAATTAAAATAGTCTCAGCCCATTACACTGAACATTAGTAAAACAGGTGCTTACCTTTCTGAATTTTCTCTATTTTTTCTTTCTCAGCATGGATCCTTTTACACATTTATTTGTGCAAAATCATTCAGTTATTGAAGACCAAAATAATAAGGTTGCATTAACCTGTTGAATCTACATATTTTATTGTGGTCATTTCTTTTTTCTTCTGTTTTTTTTTTTTTTTTTTTTTTTTTTGGTAAATACTTTATATTGCTCCCATAGTTAGTTTTGGCCAAAAGTGTATTAAATATAGTTAAATAAAGCAATATCGGTAAAGAGCTCCAGAAATGCTACATCCCTTAGGTAATGTGCATTATTATATCATTTTCAAGAACGCTTTCAGTACATATTCGGGTTACATTATAGTGTTTAATCTTTTACAGCAAAACAAAATATCACTTAAGAAAGTATATCTGCAGTATGCAGAGTTCAGGTCATGCTTATTACTTTTTATCAATGTACATTCACTCACTGTATTTCCAGTCAAGGTTGATCAAGTGCATTGTTAACCATGTGACTGGAAATAAAAAAGTGTTACAAAAACATGCAGCACTGATACAATAAAAATCACAAGGAGACAATATGGACAACATTTAATAGTTTAATAATAATCTTTAGTATACATTCAGTAATATTTCAGTTTTTATGTTGTCAGACACTGTTGGTGAGACAATCAAAAACATTCTGGTACAGGATCTATATTAGCATTTTAACCATCTGAATCTACCTTAAAGCAGTCAGTTTTCAAATTTTGAATTATATGACGAATCATACTATATTTCACATTTCTAATTGCTGTAATCCTGTCAACAATATATGTATTGGCAGCACTGTGCTACTCATACCTGGAACGCTTTTCAAGTCTGTTCAGATGCATGTAGCTATATAAAGTAATTACCCATGGAAAATATTCAGTGCTTAACCATTCCTACCATTCCTAACTTCAAAAAAGTGTGACCCTAGTCCTGACATAAATTTTATCCATGAGCAACTATCTGTTAACTTGTGACTAATGTTTGCCTTGATTTTTTTCCCCTATATCACTCTAAGTTTATTGTACTGACACATTAATTTTGGTACTGACATTGCTTTTTTTGTCTTTCCCTGCATTTTGCTAACACATAAACTTAATGGCACAAGAACTGACCAATAAGAAACTTTGTTTACAGCAAGAATGGAGTAAACAATTAACAGGGGTGACACATTAAACAGAAATTTAAGATCAGCTGAAAGTTAAAGTAAGCAGCTATTTTTAAAAGCCTGTTAATTTCAAGTGTATCTTGTTGATAAAAGAACAACAGCATTAAATATTATCTATTTTTTATTATTTATAAAATATATTTTCACATTTCTTTCCTTTTTGCGTTTGTGTAACAAATGCTACTGTAGCTTTAGGTGAACACCGGTGTTTTTTTTTATTTATTATTTTCTTATTTATTCTTTCAACAAAACATTAAAGGGATTGTCACATAACAACAGGTTATTAAAAATTATCATAGTAAACTCTATACAGAGTTTCACAGACATGAGTGATGACCCTTCTATCCTAGTGTCATAAGATAGTTAAAACAACAAATACAACAACAACAACAACAACAACAACAACAACAAAAAGGCCAGAGCACAATGTTGGCTACAGTCAAGAATGGGCACAGAAGATTTCAAAGCAGTCTTTTTTTCCCCATGGAGCATGTTTCACCAACTTCAGATGACTGTGAATGTTAGCATAATTTGTTATTATAAACACATATATCAGTTTTATTTACTTACTATATTAAACAATATCTTGAAGAAACACAAAGAGATTTGTCCTATCTGATGAGCAAGAAATAAAGAAATGAAATGAGATCTGCATAGCATTCCCACATATTCATATACAGCCAATGTAGGGAGAGCTGAACTGGGCAGTGCAGAACATGGGAAAGTTCTCCTCCAGAACAGGGGGTTATTCTCTCTGGGTACAATGGGACTATTTGGCAGCTGAACAATGTTGCACACTGAAAAAAGGTATTATCCAAAAGCAGTCTATTACGAGTCTAAAAGGCAATGAGTGTACTCAGCTGGAACCACATTTGACCAAAAGCCTTTCCTCCTTATGGATTATAAACGACTGAATGAGACAAAAAGGGGGAAGGGATTGGCATGCATACAGCTAACACTGACCCACTTGTCCACTGTTTGCCAAAAGATAAACAGAAGAAAAACAAACAAACAATACAAGAATTCCTGTTACTATAAAGCCATGGCTTCTGCCTGAACCTGCCAGACACATTTTAGTCCAGCATACTCTTCCTTGGGGCCTAATTAAAGTATGTACTGTCCAGAGACAAAGCTGTGTGCACTTCTTTCTGTCCCATATAAACACACACTCAGAACAGCACTTGCAGTCTAGGTGTGAGTGTCCACTAGCTGGTTAAAGCACAATGTCCTTCAGACGCTTGCCACTAGGGGATTCCTTCTCACGTCCATCCTGCAGTAGTTTGCTTATCTCACGCATGGCTGGCTCACTGTCTTTGCCCTCTGGCTGGCGCAGCAGACTATGGTTTGCAACATGTTCAACATTGCAGCATTTTATTGTGTTGTAGCCAGTGGTTGGCTTTGACTGCGGGCTCTTAATGTGTGCTGGTGATGTGATGGGGCTGATAGCTTCACGCCCATTTCCAGCCTCACGAATAGCACCATTAGATTTAGAGCTGCAGATGTCTGTGGTCAGCTCATGTGTCCTTTTTCCTTTTGGCTCTTCATCCAGTGTTTCCTTGCCAAAGGTGCCAAAAGTCCTTTTGGTGGTTCCACAGTCCTCATAATGTGGCACATCCATGCCAGTAGCCTCAATAGATAGGGCGATGACATCACGACTGTGGTCAGGTGACTTGACATGCGTTGGCGCTGGCACACGTGGCATCCAGCAGCGGTCTGAGTGGCCCAGAATCCGACACTCGTCCTGGCAGTGGAAGCCTTCTGAGGGATCTGAATGAATGAGAAATAGAAATGTTTTGTTTCTTAATTTGACCACAAAATTACTGTAATTTGTTGATTGTTACATTTTTCATGCTTTCAGAATCAGAATCAGATTTATTGGCCAAATATGTGTAGACGTACAAGGAACTGGACTCTGGTTTTTCTATTTCTTGCAGTGTACTTGACATACAGCAAACCAGAAAACAAAAACACAGCATATATGTAACATCACGAGCCTCTGTGACCTCACAAGCTGCCTCTCAGGTGGAGCTGCGTCCAACCCGGGGTCCAAATATAGACCCAGTCACCGAGTGACAACCACGTGGCCGCAATAAAAGCGAACACACCACACCTGGGAACCAAGCTTTAAAAGCCCGTGGGAAATACAACTCAGCACCAGACATTGAGTTATGTCACACCTTGCTATCGGTGGGTATATTTAAAAGAGAATATATTGTGATCTAAAGAGGGAAAAAGAAAAGAGAAAATATTGTGATTTAAGGAAAAAGAGATGAGAAAATATTGTGAGTTAAGGAGGGAAAAGGAAAGAGAAAATGTTGTGAATTAAAGAGGGAAAATAGCCAAGAGAAGATACTTTGATCTAAAGGAAAGTGAAGCGATCATTTTGACTTAAAGGAAAGAGAAAATATTGTCATTTTGAGAAAAGAGAGAACGCTTTGATTTAAAGAAAACACAGATGTTGTTTTGGTTTAAAGATAAAGAAAATATTGTGGTTTAAAGGAAAAAAGGGGGATATTACAGTTTAAAGAAAAGAAGGAAACATTTAAATTTATAATGAAAGAGATATGGGTTAAAAGGAGAGGGGAAAAGGAGATATACTTCCTTCTCCTCCAATAACACTCTGTTAACACCGCTAGGCCGAGAGCCAGACAGCTCCGGTTCAAACCCTGCACTGGTCAAGTAGCTCTCCAAGTCTCCCATTAAGCACTCTCCATCATTTCTTATTTTTCCATTCTCGCATTTTGGTTCCACTCATTTACGGTCCTGTCAGGCTGATGGGTTAGTTTCCTACCCTTATTCTATCTCGGGTGCCACCCCCGTAACAATATAGCTTATTTACAAATGTACATATGTACTTAACCAGATATGTACTTATGTACTTAACCAGAGGACTATAGTGCAATGGTGCAGAGTGCAAAGATGCTGCTATAAATATGAAATAAATATGGAATGGATAATAGTTGGAATATAATTGAATGTAATATAATGAATATAATGAAGATAATTAGTTTTCAGAGTGCAAGAATATTGGAAATAAATACTTAATAAACAGAGAAAGGATAATTGGTTACTATACACCAATCAGGCATAACATAATGACCACCTGCATAATATTGTGTTAGTCCCCCTTTTGCTGCCAAACCAGTCCTGACCTGTCATGCCATGGACTCCACTAGACCCCTGAAGGTGTGCTTTGGTTTCTTGCACCAAGATGTTAGCAGCAGATCCCTTAGGTCATGTAAGTTGCGAGGTGGGACCTCCATGGATCAGACTTGTTTGTCCAGCACATCCCACAGATGCTCAATTGGATTGAGACCTGGGGAATTTGAAGGCCAAGTCAACACCTTAAACTCATTGTTGTGCTCCTCAGGGCACATTATCTTGCTGAAAGATGCCACAGCCATCATTGAATACCATTTCCATGAAAGGGTGTACATGGTCTGCAACAATGGTTAGGTAGGTGGTAAAGGCAAAGTAAGATCCACAATGATAGTTTTTTCCCACAGTGCATCCTGTTGCCTTGGTCCCCAGGTAAGTGATGCACAACTGGCCCTTTCGGCAGTGGACAGGGGTCAGCATTGGCATCCTGACTGGTCTGCGGCTATGCGGATGCACTGTGTACTCTGACACCTTTCTACTAGAACCAGCATTATCTTCTTCAGCAATGTGAGCTATAGTATTTTGTAGGGATGAGCGAGTACAGCATTATCTGTATCTGTATCTGTATCTGTCAACCATATGAATTATCTGTATCCGTGTTAGGGGGGGCGTCGCTGATACCGATCGTATAGTTTCGCCGACAATCTCCGACCGGGGGGGTGAGTTGCTGATACGGATCGTATTTTCTTCCGCCGACAATCTCCGAAGGGGGGGGTGGTTTGTTTGCTAATACCGATCATATTTTCTTATCCGGCTTATCCGGCTCAACTCTAGTATCTTGTCTGTTAGACTGCACTGGCCAGCCTTCACTCCCACATGCATCAATGGGACTTGGCTGCCCATGACCCTGCCCATGACCAGTTCACCTCAGTTCCTTCCTTGGACCACTTTTGATAGATACTGACCACTGCAGCCCAGGAACACCCCAAAAGAGTTGCAGTATTGGAGATGCTCTGACCCAGTCATCTAACCATCACCCTTGTCAAACTCACTCAAATCCTTTCGCTTGCCCATTTTTCCTACTGATATCAAGAGACCTACAAAAAAAAAATGGCAAATGGTAGCTGGGGTTAAGTGCACGGCAAGGACTACAAGATCAAGATCCTGTCATGGCCAGTTCGATCTCCAGTCCTGAACCCAACTGAAAACCTCTGGAATGTGATCAAGAAAAAGATAAGAAGGTCACAAGCCATCAAACAACGCTGAGCTGATTGAATGTTTGTTCTTGGGTTACTTTATGCCACTCCTTGTGCAATGTGAAAGACCAGTGGAGAGTATGCCAAGTCATATTAAATGTCAGGGTTATTCCACCAAATAATGATTTCCACTTCCTAAGTTCAAACATTAGTATTGTATTGTTTAAAATTTTATGATCTTGATTTTTGTGTATTATTCAAGGTGTGAAACTACATTCTTTTAATATTTTGAACAGTTGTCATTTTCTGCAATTAAATGAAAATATAAAAGTTGTCATAAATTATACAAATTTAAACATAAGCTCTTGCTTCCACTGACATTTTTCAAGTATTGAATAAGAATAGAAGGCAATTGTCACACACACTGCTCACGTGACCGCACGGGATGGCGACACGGGGATATAAAAAAAGGATGCGCCATTTTGTGGTGCTCCGTCATTGTTATTATGACCAGCTCCAACCCTTCTCCCCGTTTCGTCCCGTGAGTACTCATATTTCGGTATCGTTATTCTTTCGGTGTGTGTTTATCGAACACAGATTCCTGGTGGGAATCTTCACTCTCTTCCAAGAGCGTTTGTATATTAAATTGCATGGTAATCCTGCTCACTTGCACTACTCCACATTTGGGTTTATCAACCGCGCTACACTGGGCTAACAGCCAGTAGCTTCTGCTCATCTCCTTGACAGCAATGACATATATGAATCTTGCTGGGATCCATGCTTGATTGATAAACTACCTGAAACACATGCTTTTATGGGGAGATTGACCCTGACAGCGTGAAAGTGCCATCTGGCATCACAGTGGCAGTTTCCGATCTAAACGAAATGATAGAGCAAATGTTCACCATTCAACGCTAGCAGTCTATGTTCCATAGTCTAGGTCAGGGGTATTCTACTAACTAAATTTTAAAGAGGTCCAGTTAGAGAGAATTTCTTGAAGCAAAGTTCCGGAAGATCATAATGTCTAACTATTTAGTGTGATATTTATTTAAATAGTCCAGTAGTTGTATCAACATCTGCATGTAATCAATACCTGACTGTCAAATCAAATTAATTCAGTACAATTCAAAAAGTTTTCAACAATATTTATTGTCACGTAACATAGAACTGAACTCATATTTATGACTGCTGATGTTTAATGTTCTCTCATTTACTAAATAAATGTAGGGCTGCATTTCAATATAAGAAAAAATAAATAAAATGTAAAAATTGTGCATGTTCATTGTGCATGTTCAAAGTGAATTTCCCCTTTTAACAATTAACAACAGCTTAACAATTGAACAGTTCATCTCCTCCACTTTTTTGCTCCTTAAGAGAATTGGGCTCTAGTTTGTCCTGCCAGGATTTTAAACCTGGGCTTGAATGGAGTCAGAGCCATTCTCATACACATGTGGAGGTGATCATTGGTGAGCCTTGAACAATATTTAGTTTTTATGATGTTCATTGTGGAGAAAGCTGTCTCACAGTTGTATGTGGAGCCAAACATGCCCTTAGCAAAAAAGAGTTTATTCAAGTGTACTACGAGTATACTTATTTTATACTAAAACTGAGGCAGTATACTTGAAGTTTACTTTTTGAATACTATATTTTATATACTTAAGAATAGTATAGTGAAGTATACTTGACTTATACTGATAAGTTAAATCAATGTTCCAATTTAGTCTGAAGAAGTATTACATAACTATACTATACTTTCTAGTACACTACAAGTACATGGTCTGTAGTATACTTGCTATACTTATACTCAAGCATACTTAATAAAATGAACTTCAAGTATACTTCTTTTTGCAAAGGGTGGTCAAGACATATAGACCTGTCAAAGCTGTCTCAGGGACCATTTGGAGCCAGAAAGTGGAAGGGTCAGTCCTTACAAACTGCTCTTTCAGGGCCAAATCTGCTTGGAGATCAACCATTTGCATCTGGAGAGGGCCAGCATTTACCCATTTAAAGTTCTTTGTGACTTCCTCTGAGAACCCCCCACATCTGTGATAAGAAATGGGTTCTGAATGAACATGGTGAGCTTCTGTCCAAAGCTGACGCTGTCAAAACGCTTGCTGAAGTTTACAATCAGCTTATCAATAAAGTTGTCACGCACAAGAGTGCAGTGTGAAGACGTGCGTGTGTGCGTGTGTGTGAAATGAATGTGGACACAATCGCGATGGATCACAGAGAGGCGGACGTGAAAACAAACGAGGGAATTTATTGCACAAAAAGAATAACTATATACAACCCACTGAAGAAAATAAGCACGGGTATAAAGAACGGGAACTGAAACTTGGAAATAAAATGGTGCCGGAGATACACGGCGCGACAAAACTAAACATAAACTCTACTCTGCTGAGGAGGAAGAAAACTGAACATAGGAATAACCAGTCCGGAAGTGATCATAGTCCATCGGACGGGCGGATGAAAAAGGCGCCGGTTAATCCATGGCCACCGAGGAGAGTTGAGCCGAAGCGGAAGGCGATGACGCGGAGGGCGATGACGCGGAGGGAGTTGGTGAAGGCGTGCGACAATCCAGTCTGAATGAAACACACAAAAATGCCAAGCGCCGCCCGGCGTGATCGTGCGCCTCTTATATGAGCTCTGATGAGCTGCGATGAGGCGCAGGTGTGTCTCGTCCGCTCGCAGCACACGCTGAGAGCAGGCGAATCGGCGGGGGGGGCGTGGCTGCGGTCTGGCCGGCGCTCCGTGACAGATTTAATGAGCATCTTGGAGAATCTCCAGTTCATCTGGAAAATTTGATTGCATTTGCTTCTGTTTTTGTAGGTAAAACCCAACAGATTTCATCATATTTTTGTCTGAAACATGTTGT
>JAOVYU010000063.1:519027-530429 GCA_025674565.1 Synodontis membranacea | reverse complement strand
CGCTTCATCCGCGCTCACCGGACGCTACAAACGCCAGAAAAACGCCTGATTTTAACGCCCGTGTGAACAAGGCCTTACGTCTGATGTGTTCAGCTGCTGTTCAAATCTGGCACTGCTCAGGGCATTCTGTGACAGCCCATTTGTGATGTTAATGTTAAACCTATTAAAGCCTACTGATTTATCCAGGCCCATCATCTATATTTCTGGCCTTGGCGGTGTTTTTAACTAAAGAGATTTAATATTTTGAAGCAGATGATCAACTGGCACTGAAGACACTGGATGTTTTATACTGAAATTTAAATAAAATGCAAATAAAAACATTCTACTGATATATAGCATACAGCTGAATAGGAGAAGAGATTTGTAACAAGTACTCTTAAAGTTTACAAATAAAATGTAAGTAGTTAAAAGTAAGTTTTCTCTTTTTCTCTCAATGCAATTAAGTAAGAACAAGTATTCAGTTTCAGTAATGCTCATGTACAGTTTATATTCCTCAAAATATTATTAAAGTAGAGTAAAGAAGTAACTAAGTGGTTTTCTAGGCACCCTCCCAAGATTTTGTGATTGACAAGACATTTGTCATCAACACAAAAAATGCAATGGCTATAAGTTCTCTTAAAGGTTCTCCATAAACCTCTGAAAGGTTTCTACAGAGCTTTTCTCTGTTTTTGTTTTCAAGGTTTTCCCTCTTGGACATGAGTTACTATAATCAGATTTTGTCCAAATGTGGTGCAAACCTTCTTCTGAATCAATACTTAATCTCCTAACCTGAATATTTGAATACCTGAATAAAAGAGTCTCAATAAAACCTCTTGCCATCAGACTAGATGGCTGTTATTGTGTGGTTGCCAGCCTAATACCCTGTTCTCCTGTCTCTCCAAGATCAACACAATATGACAAATAAACCAAAGTGATGGGTAATTAATCTTTATTGCAAAGAACTCACATTTGGATTTTGTTGAAAACTACCAGCACTTATCTGTGACTATCTTCAGTGGAAGAAATAGTTCCAATTCAGGTTATGAAATAATTCTGTTATTAATTGCTTGCCCCTTTTTATCAAGCGCTAAACTCCTTACAACAGAATGGAGAGAAACCCAAAGTGATTTCACTTTCTGCATGAAATCCCTCTTCTGTGACAGACTCACAATTCTATCTCAGTTTGTACATTTTATATACTGCTCTGCATCATTGTACTATGTTTATCAAATAATATCAAGAAACATTTAACAGTGTGGAGATGTGTTCCTGGCCCCCAAGAGGGTTAACATATGGATTTTACAGCATTTATGTTCAGTACTACAGAGATCACAGGAAAAATCCCATAAATCCCATAAAGACACACCGCCTACCTGCTGGCGAAGTGCTCGATCTGGCTGTGTGTGTCTGCATGTGGAAGCCTGGGAGAGGAACAAGGCCTGCCACATCATATACACAACATAATATTAGCATGGGAGTGTGATAAATGTCGATACTTCTCTGTTAAAAGTAATCCTCTGCTCCCTGCACCAGTTATGGGGTGCCATTTGTAAAATCAGTGTAACAATTTTAGGTGTGTAAATTTTCATCATTTAGCGCACTTTTCTCACATTTATGGCTAAATATGTTCAAAAAACAGTGCTAAATTTCCTCAATTTTAACTTGCTGTATAAATGTTAAATCTAAATGATAAATGTTAAATCTAAATGTTTAGAGAATATGCTAATGCACTCTAAATGGGGCTGTGCCAATAAAAGCGCTGTTATGCCCCCTCCCTTACCCAACTAAAGCCATTTCATGCTACTAATGCCCCTGAACAATATTCCTGATGTCTTCAGTGTGTTTCAGTCATGAATGCAGTATCCATTAATGATATTGAAAGAGCAGTTGCAGCTGGTGTTCAGGCCAGAGCATACGAGCAGAGCAGAGTGAAGAGAATTTTCACTCATCGCTCACGAGGCTATTGGCTTCGCTTGCTCCTCGGCTCAAATTCGCACTTTTTCTCTACTGAGTGTAACTGGTACGATGCCAATAAGGAGGAATAAGGGACTTTTATTTTGACTTCGAGTGCATTGTGTGGCCATTTTGATATGTACAGTATATAGTCTCACAAGATCCACATGAGGTATCGTTTGGTTCAGTTTGCCGGGAATCTGGAGGTTAATGTCGGCTGGGCATGAGTTTTGCTGAGGATGCCAGCTTTGGGATAGAAACCGAGATTTACAGGTCTTTACTTGCTTCTGATGCTCAGCAGTATTTACAGAACACAGTAATGTGCTGTACTTGGATATAGTGGATATAGGAATATGAAATGGTGCCTTAACGATGCCGTTGATGTCTTAATTCTAGAATAACTTGGTGAAGCCATCCATTCAGTCCAGAACCACATTGCACCTATGAGGCCGTTAAGAAGCATTTGGTTTCCCAGTAGTAATTTTAGATAATTGTTGGGTTGTGTGGCACAGTGGGAGCAGTAGTGATGTGGAAATTCAGCAAAGGAGTGCGTGTCTGGTTCCCTGATAGAGTTTCGCTACTGTTTTAACATGTAGAGGTTTTGTTTAATTCAGATTTTAAAGGTTATAAATAAAGATGGTGTTTATACTGTAATTTAATTGGTTTTGCCATTCACAGGCAGCTAAGGGGCGGAATTAGCCACTGTTTTTTTCCACCTTAAAATAAAGCATTGAAAACTGTTATTGTATTAGAGTTGTTACTGGGTTGCCATATTAGGGGGAATTAATTTGAATAATATTCAGCACAATCGTTTATTATATTATAGAGTTTAGACCAACTCATGTAGAGTGATTTCATCTGAGTCCTGGGAGCAACTTGCTTTCTTATTTGCCCTTCTTGTTGGGACAGATTAAGCTTTTGTTGTGGGAGTTGCATTTTTGTTTTCATTTATTTATAGATTGGATTGTTCTTTTATTGTGAACCTTAAGTTGAATCATTTGTGGTGTATGGTGTTTTCTGTTTTTGGTTTCATTACTGAAGGGCAATTAGTAACTTTTCTGCTCCAGATATCTCAGAGTGCCAGCTAAGAGTTGTAACCATTATATTGTTCTATGTGAATTGTAATTGTGCTGAATTTATAGAGTTACGTTTACCTCCTATGTGATCTGGCTGCCAATGAATATTTGTATTTCCTTGTACAGCCCTATATCGTTTCTGAGTGCCTTCTGGCAGTACATTGGTACAAATAATACACAAGTGAAGGTCACATGAGTACCGCTCCACGCTTCCACTAAAATTTCATCTAGCTCCGGTCAAATCGCTCCACGCTCACTCCGATTTAAAAGAGGGATAAATAATCTGCATCTATAACAAGTGTCACCTTAAACCGAAACCTTATATCCTATAAGAAATACTAGTAATTGCAACATTGTCACTCAGAACAGAAAATATTTATTTCAAACAACATATAGGCAGGTGCAACAATGGACGTCCTTGGCAATGGCACAAAAATATACAAAAATATGAATAATTGTACAGATGCATTCTGATATAATGAATAATGAATTGGGACATGCATTAGACTCGTGGTATGAGCGGTATCAGAACGAAATTGGAACGAGACAGAACAACCTCTCCAGTCCTTAAATAAAAGACTGCTCCGTGCTCCGACTAAATTCTCCCCGCTCCTGCTTTAAACCTCGCTCTACCTCTGGCATCGGCAAAACGTGGATTGTTAGTGAAAGTGAAATTTCGGCTATTAAGCCCACTGATTACTTTATTTTTATGCTTTGCCATTGCCAAGCCCGTCTGTTGTCGCACCTGCCTATATGTTGTTTGAAATAAATATTTTATGTTCTGAGTAACAATGTTGCCATTACTTGTATTTCTTATAGGATTATAAGGCTTCGGCTTAAGGTGACACTTGTTATAGATGCAGATTATTTATCCCTCTTTTAAATTGGAGCGAGCGTGGAGCGATTTGAATGGAGCGGGATGGAATTTGAGCCGAGGAGCGAGCGAAGCCAATAGCCTCGTGAGTGATGAGCGAAAATTCTCATCGCTCCGCACTGCTCGTATGTTCAGGCCCGAACACCAGCTGCAACTGCTCTTTCGATATCAATAATGGATAATGAATTCATGACTGAAACACACTGAAGTCATCAGGAATATTGTTCAGGGGCATTATTAGCATGAAATGGCTTTAGTTGGGGAAGGGAGGGAGCATAACAGCAACAGAAATTTTTTTTTGAAAATATTTAGCTCTAAATGTGAGAAAATTGCGCAATCTAATTTTACAAATGGCACAACATAAATCATTAGCCACTCACTAGCTAGCTGTATTTTTTAAATGAGAATGAACCCTTTATTTGGATACTCACGTCTCACCACTCTCTACTTCCAGGACCATTTGCACGGGCAAGTAACCTCTCTGAGGGTGCTTGCTGAAGTACTGCTTTGAGCGGAACTTATTCTTTAGAGTCTTCGCAAAATCTCGCATCTTCTCTCCTGAGGTTGTCTACATAGTGAATGTAGAAAGCCAAAAATGAAGGGAAAGTAAGAGGGGAATAATAACAGAAATAGAGAAAGACAGAGAGGATGAAGTAAATGGATTCAGATGAGAATGTGAAAATGGATTATAAAGGAGAAGGAAGGGAGAACAACATCAGGAACATTTAGAAACATCAATGCCTTTCCATCTTTATTTATAAAATAATCATATGCCTTCACACTCATTACATCACGAACTAAGCAACAGCTGCAGCCAGTTTATGACCAGTATCCAAGAGGTCACACTCAAAGTATCACAGTGATATGTGCCTATAGGAAAAATCATGAAGCAAATAGAATTGAACAAGTGTTTGTGTGTGTGTTAGCAGGTTCAGAATGAGTGTATACCAGGGTATAGTACTCCATAATGGGGTAGTGGAGCTTTTTGCCTTTGGTTGTTCGCCCAGTCAGGAAACATGTCTGACAGATATCCACGTTGAATTGTTTCAGACTCCGGTATCTGCAGCAGCAACGGGGCAGGGGGAGAACATTAGATTCAAGTATTCATTAACTTTCAGAAATGTCTCATTATTTCTGATCCTCTGTCAATCATGTAGTGACTGAAGTGTGTGTGTGTGTGTGTGTCAGTGGGTTGGTGCAAGCAGAGAAATAAGTCAAATGGCTCAAAGTGAGGGTGCTCAAGGTCGACGTATATTGTATACATTGCTCTGAATCACTGTGAAAAGGCCAAGTTGAAACTTGCATGTTACAGACTTGCCATGATGAAACCAGTACAGTGGAACCTCTAGTCACGAACACATCTGATCACGTACAAATTGGGTTACAAACAAAAAATTTAACATCTGTTCATGACCACACGCTCAGGTGGCGAACAAAAACGCAGGCAAAGTCTCGCATTTCTGAATAGTTTTAATGCGCAGAAAAAGGCAAGTCACATTAGACCGCTATTTTGTGAAGTCTGTTCCACCATCTAAACAGCTAAAAACACCAGAAGCCTCTAAAATAGAAGAAATCACAAGAGAGAAAACACTTTAACGTCCCTCCGTCACAGAGCCGGACTCTCCCTCAAAACTGTAAGCTCCTCTCTACCGAGCTTCCTCCTCACTTCCTTCATGCCATAACTAGACTCATGCAAGCTTAATTTTCTTGGTTGTTTAGGGTTATTTTCTGTTTAAATTAAAGATTTTTCAAATTTAAATTTTTTCCCTGTGCTTAAAACTCTGTGCTTAAAAAAGTGTTTACAGCGAGCAGTTCATAAGACTCTAGCGCGAACCTGGCCTTGCACGAGCTCCTGCAGTGTTAGTTTTCTCTGTTGTTCAAGGTTTTCTCAGGGTTATTCAATGTTTTTACATTTACAGTATTTACTATTACACTGTGCATTCTATCATATAATTATGAAGTGTGTGTGTGTGTGATTCTTATTTTTGTACTTAAGAATCTTAAAAAAAAAAAAAATGACAGTTTGTATGGTCTGGAACGTATTTACATACAATCCTATGGGTAAATAACGTTCAGGTCATGACCAAATAGGGTCACGACCAGAGTTTTGGAACAAATTATGATCGTGACCAGAGGTTCCACTGTAATTACTGACTGAAGAGAAAAACAGACATGGAAATATCCAAATATAGATAAGTTCAAATAAGAACCCTCCATAATTCAGGTGCAAAAAAAAAATAACACATGCTCTTATTTGATGCTTTTATACACCAAGCAGTGCATAAGTTTGAGTCTATGCATCTTCTTTCAACAAGTAATGACAAAAAAGTAGTGCATAACTTTAAGATTTTTAAGTGGTCAAGCCAAAAAATGTAATGGTGTGGTGAGATGTCCCCAAGACATAAAAATGTTGTTTTACATGGAAATGTACAGGTTATACAATATATTATGCATGGACATGTACAGGTTGTACAATATATTATCTAGGCATCAATGAAAACTTTTTTTTTTTTTTTTTATATGTGCTAGTAAACCCACCTAAAGCCCTTAATGGGGCACTGTTTACAGATGTAGCACCTAGCTTGGTGCTTGGCAGATTCAGCCATGATCACACGGTGCAGTACAGGAAGCCACACCATGGATTGAGGCTCCAGACTCACCCACTCCAGGAAGTGAGTTACTTCAATAGATGGCTTACCTGGGGCCTTATAGTAGAGCAACGGAGGAGAAAGAAGATATCATATAAATAAATCCTAAATTAGTCAATCAACAATAAGTGCAATATTGCATTTAAACATCTAGGCAAAACAGTAACTTGACATCTTACAACTCCAATTCCAAAAAAGTTGGGACACTGTATAAAAAGTAAATAAAAACCGAATGCAATGATTTGCAAATCCTTTTTAAGCTTTATTCAATTTAATACAATAAAAAGATATTTAATGTTCAAACTGATGAACTTTTTTGATTTTTGTAAATATATATTAATTCAGAATTTGACGCCTGCAACATATTCCAAAAACAGTTGGGACAGGGGCTAATGTTATTGTTATTGAAGTGAAGTGAAAGTAGTTCATTGTCATTATTGACACATGACAGAAAACAGTGGACAACAATGAACTTTGTCCTCTGTTTTTAACCCATATATGAAATCGTGACACGCAGCAAGAGGCAGCTATTTTCAGCACCCCGGGAGCAGTGCTTGGGGGTGGCACCTTGCTCAGGGTACCTCGGTGGTACCTTGCTGGTCGTGGGATTCGAACCTGCAATCTTCTGATTATAGGGGCACTTCTCTAACCACCAGGCCACCATCTGCCCCAAACAAATAAACTTCAGTTAATACTTCTCATTTTTTTGAACTTCATAATGTGCCACACACAGGTCTGGACTTCAGGAAGTCAAATCTAGTACCCTTTTACTATGAAGCCACATTGCTGTAACACATGCAGAAAGTGGCTTGGCATTGTCTTGCTGGAATAAACAGGGACAACCCTGAAAAAGACATCCTCTGGATGGCATCATATATTGCTCCAAAACCCGTATTTACTTTTTCACATTAATGGTGCTATCAGGTTTAACATGTACCCAGGAAGCACATGGACAGCGGGATGTAAGTGCAATATTAGGTTTATTTAGTGAAGTACAAACAAAAACGAGGCATGGACAAAGAGCCAAATACAAGCTAAACAATAAACCATGGCAAGGGCAAGAACAAGAACTTACATGACATGAAAACACCACATGGAAGACAACTGCATGACAACCAACAGAAAACAAACTGGAACTTAAATAATGTGGCTAATGACATCTAAACACAAAGCAGGTGCAGACAATCAAACCATGTGATGTGCAATGGCTGATGGGAAATGTAGTTTGAGAGTGTATATCAGGAGTTTAATCCAGTTCCAACAGCACTCTCTGGTGCTGAAATACCAGAACCCTCTCTATCTAAGGAGCAGCCCCCTATGCTCCTAATTCCACTACATAGCAGCCCTGGCCAAGTGGTCAGCCTTAAGTTGACATGTACCTTCCCAGATGTGCAAGTTACCCATGCCTTGGGCAATAACACACCCCCATAGATACTGGATTTGAACTTTGCTCTGGTAACAATTTTATGGAAATTGTATGTTGGCGAACCTTGCCTCAAATACCTGTATTTGTTCTGGGATTGCGCGGTTCCATCGGGTTGGTCTCTCTAACATTGGACCCAGTTCAGCACATAGCTCCAAAAGCACACATCTAGGTAATCTAAATCATCATGGATGATCATCATCATGGATCAAAAAATTTTCATGGTCCCTGAACACTCGTTCTCTACTAATTACGCCAATGGCATAATCTTCTAACAATGCCAGCGCATCCATTATGCTATGTTACGTAAAAATGTGATCGCAGTATTTATGTGTTTACAGTAACCAGACAAATTGTTTCACACCATGTCCAAATGATCATGATAATCACAAAAACCACTTTTACATTTACATTTCAACAGCTGTGACGCATAGGTTAAAAGAGTAGATCAAGTTAAGATTTGAGTCGGATTATATATTTTACTTATATATTTATTCACTGTTATAAATATGTGACTGAATAAGTGAAATTAAATGTACGGTGTATGACTCACTAGCACAAGGAATTATTATATATGTCCTGATGCAACTCACGTTTTTGCTCACCCTCTTCATCGACAGCCGCATCTTTTTCTCCAAAATGTTGGGTCGCATGAGTCAGAGTTTGTGCACATATGCCATCAAGTTTGTTTCTATAGGTTGCAACATTTGTGTAGGAAGAGGTGTACGCATCTTTTAGGTCCCATTTTGGCCGTATGCAACAGTTCTAAATGAGACTTTTGAATGAGACAGTTATAAATGAAACTGTTGAGAGTTTTCTGAGCAGCTGCATCACAGACTGGTTTGGCCACCACCCATTGTGATTGACCACACGCACCTCTCACACAGCCTTTTTACCCTCCTGCCATCAGGAAAAGGGAATCAGAGGATTGGGGCCCACACAGGCAAACTCAGTAACAGTAATTAAGCCCATTCCAGACTGAATCAGATTGTTCTCCAGGATTGCATTATATTTTGTTGCATTCACTTTACCCTCTACCTTTACAAGCCTTCTGTGGCCTGCTCCCTTGGATGTTTTCCCTTGTTATTGCTATAATTAATGAAATCATGGTCAATATAATTTGGCCTTTCTGGACAAGGACCTCTTTAATGTCAAAGTGAAAATAGACTTCCACAAAGAAATGTCAATTAACGAAAATTATATAATGAAAAATAAGTGACTGCATAAATATTCACCCCTTCAAGTTGGTATTTTGTAGATGCACCTTTGACTGCAATCACAGCACTGAGTCTGTACAGATAGGTCTCAACAAGGCTTACACATCTGGACACTGGAATTTAACTCCATCCTTCTTTACAAACTTGCTCAATATCTGTCATTTTGCACAAGGATTGGGCGGGAACAACCCTTTTCAAGTGCAGACACAATTCTCTGTTGGATTGAGGTCATTTTATACAGGCCACTCCAGATCGTTGTCTTTAATCTGTTTCTGCATAGCTTTGCTCTATGCTTCGGGTCATTGTCTTGCTGGAAGAAAAATCTTCTCTCAAGTTGTAGGTCTCTTCCAGACTGAATCAGATTGTTCTCCAGGATTGCATTATATTTTGTTGCATTCACTTTACCCTCTACCTTTACAAGCCTTCCATGGCCTGCTCCCGAGAAGCATCCCCATACCATGATGCTGCCACCACCATGCTTCACATGTGGGGGTGATGTGTTGTGGTGATGTGCAGTGTTTGGTGCCTGCCAAACATAGCAGCTAGTCTCATAGTCAAAAAGCTCCATTTTGGTCTCACCAGACCATAGAACTTTCTTCCAGATGGAGTCTCTTATATGCCTTTAGTTGAGAGTTCATGCAAGCTTTCTTCAACAGTGGCTTTCTCTTTGCTACTCTCCCATAAAGCTTTGACTGTGGAACCCAGGCAAGAGTTGTTGTATGCACAGTCTATCCCATCTCAGCTGCTGAGGCTTGTAACTCCTTCAGAGTAGTTATAGGTGTCTTGGTGGCCTCCCTCACTTGCCGCATTGATATTAAGTAGTTATTTCTACAGTGATTGTCAAAAAAGTCAAATTATATTGTCCATGATTTCAATAATTACAACAGTAAAAGGGGAAACATCCAAGGTGGGTTAATTTTTTTTAGGCAATGTAGCAGTGGATTTGAAATCCTGAATAATAAGATTTTCTAAAGTTTTCACTCGACTTTTATAAAAAAATATATATATACTTGCTCAGGTGAGAATTTTTTTTAAATGACTATTTAAATGACTTGATATTCTTATATTCTTATAATTGATATTCTTTGTTCACTTCTTCTTATCCATGGATTGGTATTTCACTATTTTATTCATTCTTCAGACACAGCAAGACCAAAATTTTCAAATCCTATCTCTGAAAATGGGAATTTCATTCTTCTGAAGTTTTCTGCCATAGTCTTTCACTATGTTTACCTCTTCACACTCCTTCCAATCTCAGATTTGCACAGCAGGGCCAGATACGCTTGCCTGAATATAATGGAATCGACAACAACCGGGGAGTGGACAGCTCCCTGGCTTGGACCCCATTCATATTTGCTTGCAGGTCTAGTTTCTTTTACTTTTTAGTTTTTTTCTTTTACCAGTTTCTGGGGTTATAGGAGTAGGGTTAAAATTTAAGCAAATACAAATAAATATATTCTGTGTTTAAATCCAAATGCAGTTATAGATATTTGGAGCACTAAACTGATACAGGTGTTGCAGCACATGCCTACTGCCAACCAGCCAAATCACAATTTTGAAGACAAAAAAGAAGCAGACAAAAAGTGAATAATACAGAATGAAAGACATTCTCTAAAATCTGGCACAAGGTAAAGTAGAATCTTTTTAAGTAGCTGCTTGAGACTCACCATGCGAAAGCAGCTGCGTACACTTGGCTCCACATTACTTCCCCCAAAGGCTGCCACCTCACCAAGCTGCCGAGGGATCTGGATAGCTTCATGCAGCAGCAGACTGAGGTGCTTCTGATCCATTAGGCCATTTGACTCACATGCCTGTATGAACAGGTCTAAACAAATACAGGGTATGGATTATGAATAATAAGTGCAATATTATATCTTAAATATATATAAAACATATTAGATATTAGCATATATACAGGGCCTTCCAAAAGTATTCCTATGCCTTGAACTTTTACACATTTTGGCACCTTACAACCACAAACTTAAATGTTTTTTTATTGAGATTGTCTGTGATAGACCAACACAAAATAGCGCATAATTGTGAAGTGGTATAAAATGATACATGGTTTTCAAAATTTTAAGCAAATAAAAATCTGAAAAGTGTGGCGTGCATTTGCATTCATCCCCCCTGCTTCAATACTTTGTAGAGCCACCTGTCGCTGCAATTACAGCTGCAAGTCTTTTGGGGTATGTCTCTACCAGCTTTGCACATCTAGAGACTGAATTTTTTGCC